>WSXT02147343.1:28074-41159 GCA_011762715.2 Neuroterus valhalla
TTTCAGAAAATTACGTACCTAATTACCCCCCCCCCCTTCCCCCCGTTCCGTAACAAAGTGTAACTAAGTCTTTTGACCCCCCTTCCCCCTTGGAGCGGTTACGTAATTTAAGTACGGCCCCTTACTGTAATCAGTCGAAAATTCATTGAAATCTTTTAAATCATCTGGAATATTTCGAATCCTCTTGGATCCCAATGAGTTACTAAATTCAATAGGAAATAACTTGATACAATTCAAATTGTTCAAAATCATCCGAAATCCTCCGAAACTCTTCAATTCCTGGGAATTTTGAAAAAAACACCAGAATCTTAAAAACCCCTTGCAATCGGTTAACATGCTTAGAATCTATTGAAAATACCTTAAGATACTTCGAATAATTTGAAATATTTACAGATCCCATCGAATTATTTAAATCATTTGAAAAATTCTTGGAATCTTTTGAAATATACTAAAATCTTTAAAATTCCTTAGAATCTTTTGAAATGTTTCAAAATGTTTGAAAATTTGGAATCATGCGGAATCCCCAAACTATTGTGAATAAATCCTTTGAAAATTATTAAAATATATACGATGAATTCCCGTGAAATTGCATGAAATATGATATTTTCTTAAATCTTATAAAATTTATTGAACGGCCTTGAGAGTTTCAAAAATCCCTCTAATTGATTAAAATCTCCGGGAATCTTTTCAAATACTTCAGAATTTTCGAAAATGTTCCAAAATATCATAAATCTCTTGAATCATTCAAATCCATGAATCTTCCTTGGAAATTTCTAAATCTCTTCAAGATGACTTGAAATCTTTAAAAATATCCTAAAACATTCGAATCCCTTCGAAATCTTTCGAAATCCCGAAAAAAAATTCCGGAGCTTCCGAGAATTTCTTGCAATTTCTCAAAATACCAGAAAATCCCTAAAATTATCTTGAATCTATTAAAAATTGCCGGAATCTTTCCAAATACTCTTACATATTTCAAATCATGTAAGTTTTAACATTAATATAAGAAATGGAGGTAAACAAAGAAGGAATATAGCTTCTCAGTCACACTAAACTCTATCAAATTTATAACACTTAACCTTAACCATCCAAGTTAGTTTTATTACAGATAATCTAATTGAAGAAATAGAAAATTTGTATCCTTTTTCCGCAGGAAAAAATCTATTCCATCTAATATGTATTTTTACAGCTCATTAGACTTATTCTACTCTGAAATATTGTTAAAACTCAAGATCTAGGTTTGTTACTAATAATTTGAGCTAAATAATATGAAACTTTAATGTAGTTTTGCGAACTGCTTATCAAACTTTACTCAAATTTAGAATTTTCTGGATTCTAATAAGTATGATAAGATATTTCGATCTATCCAAAGTTAGAAAGAATTTTATTCTGAGAAAGGAGAATGAAAATGTCCTATTTTTTAACTGAAATTACTGATAAAAAATATCCGCCCGCTGCAGGAGAAAAAGACATTAAGGCCATTGCCACAAAGTTGCGAAATTGAAGTCCTGGATATTTCACACATTTCGATGATATAATAGATATTTTCGAATAATGCTACAATTAAATCAAATACTCACATCGTAGTAGTTTTAGCAAAGTTTTACTAATTCGATGGCTTTGTTAAGAAATGGGAAATTAGAATGAATATATTAGCATGGATATGTAATTTGAATTCTTCTTATTTATTTATTAATATTTTTGATCCGTAATCCTCAACAGGATGTATTTTACATAACTGGATGATCATTATAAGTTAAAAATGTAAATAAATATTATTCTGCAACTTCGATTGAAACAATTTTCAACCAACTTTCCATACCAAGCTAACAAGAATTCTCAATTACATAGAAGTAAAAAGTCCTTTCTTGCATCTTGCAAGATTTAAAAGGTGTTCATTTCAATTTTGAAAAAATACTTACCGAAATGATCGCTGTGTTTTACAAGTTCCATAAAGGACTTCACTAAGGTCTTCCAATCAACGACTCAGTCTTAGAAACAAGGCATGTTTACATTCTCGAGAATCCGGAGCCATGTATTTGTCGTAGAAGTCTTGAATAAATTCTTCAACTTTGAATCCAAATTTTTGGTACAAAATTAGTGCTGGATTTGTGACGGAAACATGTAGTGTAACATCTTTACCCATACAGGTTTGAATAAGATGATAAAGCATGAAGGTCCCGATTCCGGATTTTCTCCACTCTGGTCGCGTGAAGAAAAACGAAACATATGCTTGATTATATCCCACATCTGGTACTAGGATTGCAAAACCAATTACCAATTTTTTATACAAGACTATGCAACTGAAATCTGGATACTGAAGGCACTCTGATACTGTAAAATAAACAATATATAAAAAATTTCACACTTCAAACACAAAAAAAATATATATATCATTTAAAAATAAGCACAGCGACCGCGAAACTTCCATTTTTGAAATTTGCTTACTACTTTCTAATTTTTCCTGACCATTATTATTAGGAGAACAAAATTCTAATCTTGTAACATTTTTAATATGGAATGTTTGTATCTGTTAAAAAACCATTTTCAATTTGAATCTATAAATTTTTAATTAATTATTATCAAGGTTGTTACCGTTTATGTTATTTAAAAAAAGTAAAAAAGTGACTTAAAGTGGCTAATTCTTATCTGAAAAAGGAACTATGTTCAATGATAAAGTGACCAATGTTCGTTTGATTTAGAAGAAATCAAACGAATTTTATAGAATGTATTGAATTCTATATAATTTTTAACGAATTCCGGAAACATTTATAAGACTTTCAAACAATTCAAGTCAAATTAAAAATAATGCGAATCAATTTTGATAAATAATCTTGAATATTTCATATGCTCTAAACTTTTTCGAAATCCATTGACATTTTGTTGAACTCTCGAGAATTCCTTGAAACTGTAACGAATACTGTAAAACGTTTTAAATCCCTTGAAAATATTCCAAGTCCTTAGAACTCTTCGGAAACTTTTCAACATTTTTTCAAGTTCTTGAAATTTTTTTCAATTTTTCTTAAAACGGCGAAATCTTTCAAATCCTCTGAAATCCTTCAAATTTTTCAAACAGTTCAGAAGTATGTATGGATCTAAATATAATGGTGGTAAACTCATGTGTTATTCATTGGAAGAAAGTGTTTTTTTTTTCCAAAATCCTGGAATTTTCTGACCAAAGAAATTCCCTGACTTATCCCTGATTTTCTCTGACCTGCGGTAAATCTGACGAGAGAACCTAAAATAGAATTTTGAAAACTTACAATCTATTCCAGGCCAGAAGAATTGATTACAGAGACTATTGAGTGCAGGAATATGCTGAGGCCTAATATACGAATAATCTATCGGTGCTCTTGGGGAAGGTTTCCATTTCGGATTATTTTTGTTAACTTTAGCGCAAAGTTCATCCATTAATTTCAGCCATAATGGCCGAGAAGAAGTATCTCTTCTTATGAACGGTTTCAGAAGTCTATTAGTGTAGGGACTGTGCACCGAAATCTGTTCGACGTGCCCTTGAAGTCTTTGTTCGAAAACTCCAGTCTTAGAGTCACTGACGAATCTGTCCAAGACTCTATTTCCCTTTTTCTGAATTTTTGATGATACTGACTTAATGCCAAATTGATCGACGTCAAGAATCCGCAAACTGTATTCTCGCTTTAATTTTCGGACACACAATTTTCTGTAAAGTCGCCTGATTGACGGCGGAGCTGAATCTATTTGTCCTTTCTTTATCTTTTGAAGTAAATAGACCTCTTCACGTTCACTAATTCTTGGTCTCTTCTCGCCAGGATTATACCGTTTTTCCCAGGGCCAATCACGGGGTTTCGATATCGTAAAAAGCGAAGGTGCGATTTGTTCTTGAGGAGAACTTTGACTATCGCAACTATCTTCTGGAGATTGTTCATCTCCATCACTTTGTTCAACATCACAAATCACATAAACATCCTCTTCAACGATTTCATTTTTTAGATCTTTGGGTATCAAATCATCCAATTCGAGTCTGTTGTACTGATCAGATTGGTAATGCTGATTTTGAAAGTCTCTTATAATATCAGCTAAAGATGGAGTTTCACGAGAGTTGTCCATTTCGATACCGTCTTCAGTATCTAACATGTCCATATCTGTTGGTCAAAATTCAAAATATAGTCTTGTGCACATAATTACGGGAAATAAGTAAATATTGGATTATATAATCACCATGCAAATCTTCTTCAGTGAGAAGAAAGTCCGAAAGAATCTCATTTGGATGCTCTTGAATTTTAAAAGAATCTATCGCAAAATTACTGTCCTCTTCAAGAGAAATACTTGAGTCTGATGGCGATGGACTGACACATTCTTTCTTTATTCTACTTGTTATTACTTCCTCGTTCTTTTTGCGATCTATTTTGCTTCCTGAAATATGATATCATAACTAAACATTTTCTTGTATGCATAGGATTCGTGCTACGCTTAATATGTCCTAAATTACAAAAATATATGTGATGTACTTTGAGTAAAAAGAACTTCAGGAGGATCGTTATTGACGAGTTTCCACCATCCTGCTTCTCCAAGTTCAGCCAAGCCGGAAGTAAAAAAAATATTAGTGTGGTGTGACAAGGTACCGGAAATCGTGCCCACCCAATTCTTGCTCTGTCTCCTGAAATAAAACATAATTATGTTATAGATTTACAGGATCAATGATGATGAGCATTATTAATAATCATTTTTATCAATACATAAAATTCTGATATTAACAGGTATATTAAACTCATTACCATGAATTTATTCAAAATAATTTGAGAATACCCACATTTGATTTCATATTACAATTTTGGAAACAAATGTAAGAATGAAAAAAAAAATTCCGAATTCTCTGACTTTTTTCACCCACAAAAGCTCGATATTCCCAGGTTCGAAATTCAAGAAGTTTAATTCAAAATAGAACCAAATTAAAATTCTTCTCTAACGCCGGACCCTTGAATTTAAATATTTATAAAAAAAAAACTAAGAAAAGAAAATAATCATGATTTCATTATTCAAATTCGGACAAAACACTCTAAAATGTCTCATTTTGAATGGTTCAAAAAAATGGGTGGAAAATGAGAAAAGAAAAAAAGAGGCAATCAGGTTTTCCAGGTGAGCAGCTAGACATCCCCTCAATGAGGTGTTATCCCTTGCGGGGAAGCGTAACTCGTAAAGAGTCATAATTGGTTGAGTTGAATACATGGGAGGACACAGTCTCCCACCAACATGCCAACAGAATTTTTTAGTCAAAGAAACGAATTTTCGACAAGAAAGGACACTTCGAATCAAATAGTCTTATTCTCTATTAAAATAGTGGAGTCTTTCATCATGATAGATGAATTTTCAACCACAGAGATGAATCCTCAACCAAAATATATCAATTTTCAACCAAACTGCATTTTTAAATAAAAAAGATAAAAAAAATTTCATCCATACAGACGTAGTTACTACAAGAAAGTTGGTTTTTCCACATAACAGTTCAATTATATACCAAAATGTTTGATATTCAAAACGGTAATGCGATTTTTAAACGGAATAGTTGAAAATTTCGATTGAATATTTAATTGGAAATCTGAAAATGGAATTAGATTAGAAATTTATCTTTTTTTTGCAAATTCAACTACTTGTTTCAAAGTTGAACTCTTTTGTCGAAAATTTACTTTTTTCGCTGAAGATTCATCGTTCTAGCTCGAAATTCATCTCTTTGATTAGAAATTCATATTTTTTGTTGCAAATTCAACTACTTGTTTCAAAGTTTAACTCCTTTGTTGAAAATTCACTTTCTTCGCTGAAAATCTATCGTTTTAGCTCGAAATTCCTCGGTTTGATAAGAAATTAATTTTTTTTGTTGAAAATTCCATTTTTTTCATAAACATCCATCATTTTCCCAGGAAATATATCTCTTTGGTTGAAAATTGGTGTTTTTTTTTCAACTGAAACTGTATCTACTTCAGTTGGAGATTCATTATTTTACTTGAAGATTATTCTTTTTTGTGAAAAATACATCTAGTTTTGATTGAAAGTTGATTATATTGTAACAAATCATCCAGCTTTGTTGATAGTACGTATTTTTGTGTTTGAATTTCAAAGATTTTGGTAAAAAATCAACTATTCAAACCAAAGTTCAACTGTTTTTGGGATAAATTCGTCTTCTTGGCTCGCAAATGTCACAATTCTAGGAAATTAATCCTTTTTCTATTAAAAATGCGAATTTTTGTTCAAAATCAACAGCCTTGTTAAAAATTCGCCGTTCTAGGTCCAAACTCCAATCATTTTTGTAGAAAATTCACTCAATTGTTCAAAAAATCCGACTACTTATTTAGTTTGAAATTATACTCTGATGATATTCCCTGAACAACCTTGCCTTAGTTGAAAATTCAAAAATTCTTTTTTTGAACTCGTTTTTTCTTGTTTAGATTTTATCATCATTGGAAGAAAATTTGAATTTTTTGATCTAATGCCTTTATTTCTTGTGGGAAATTAATCTTCTCTGTTTAAATTTCATTCCTTCGTCTGAGAATTAAAATTGGAAAAAATGGAATAAATAATTCGAATTTCATGTAATCATAATTGATCAAAATGGGTAAATTTTTCAGTTCAGAAGATAAGATTAGATTAAAACTAAAACAAACAAATTTTTCAAAAAATATGTTAATGTTGAACCAATAAAATGAATGTTGAATAAAGCAGTTCAAATCTTAATCAAGTATTTGAAATTTCAAGCAAAAGAGATGAATCCACAATAATAAATTTAAAAGGTAAATTGTCAAATGAAAACAATCAAGTTTCAACAAAAAATGTAATAGTTAGATTTTCAGTAAAGAAAATTAATTTTAACTGAAAAAAAAAACAAATTTTCGGAAAAATAGTTGAATGTTCGACGAAATAGTACATTTTGAATCAAAAGTTCTACTATTATTTCAGCTCGCATTTAAGCAAAAAAAGGAGAATTCAATTAAAAACAGGGAAAAAGAGGGAAAAAAATAGAGAAAGGGCTAAATAGGAAAAGCGGAAAGTGTGAAGTTTATATCTTAATTACACGCTTTAACTGTACGATATAATCACTGAATTTTATTTTTTCAAACATTTCAAATCACTGTTATTCACATTTACATTCTCCATGTGGGATTATGCATTCTGAGTTAACCCAAAAACGTAACAAATTGTCCTAAAACCCATCATCTTTCCCCCTCCCCGACAGTTAGAAGTGTTTTTTTCAACGGCCTTTTTTCAAAAAATGGTGAGAAACTATATTTTTTTCATTCAAAACCTCACAATTTTGACTGTATCTGAAACCAATCAAACTCATTTGAATCCAATTTTAGTTAAACGGAATTGTTCTGGATTAA
This sequence comes from Neuroterus valhalla, assembly GCA_011762715.2. Classification (NCBI taxonomy): domain Eukaryota; kingdom Metazoa; phylum Arthropoda; class Insecta; order Hymenoptera; family Cynipidae; genus Neuroterus; species Neuroterus valhalla. The sequence continues at coordinate 35,424 of WSXT02147343.1, forward strand.
AATTTCAACAATCAAATTTTATGTAAGAAATTAAAGTACCTTGATATTTAAGGCGTTAAATAAGATTATTCCAAGTTTCTCATTCTTAAAAGAATAGAATCAGCTATTAGCCTACACATTCGCTGAAATTAGGCAGGATTAAAAAGAAGTCAGTTTCGTTTGCATAAAATGAATTAAAATATATGTGGTCAAGTGAGACATTGTTTTGGATTCAAAAGTTACAAAATCAATGATGTCTGGAATCACTTTGATCCATTTCAATCTGAGCCTGTCTTTGGCCCAAACTACTACAATAAAATCGTACTCACTTTACTTTTCTGCATAGAAGTTCCCAATTACGATCCACAAATGCACTAATATCAGATTTCCAATGAAAATATCCTCTTTTACTGATTCCACTAGACTTCTCTCTCAAATTGTACAGTGTCAATATCAGTATTTGCGACCAAGACATCTTCTCCCTGCGTAAAACTTCATTTCCGAAAGATTCGCAATCTGAGCAAGTTAATTCGAAAAAAACATCCCCCACAAATGTGCTAGGAACACTTCCTCCTTTCAAACACTGAACGTGTATTTTTCTTGAACATCCACCAATGCATTGCAATGCAGGTCTCTCATATGGATCGCAAAGTTCACTGCACTGTTTGCAAATATTTAGTACAGCCGTTGCGATCGATGCACTATCCTGAGTGTTTGTTTTTGACATTTTGATCGCCGGTTTTTGATAATGAAGGTTATGATTACAAAATATTAATAAAAAATCACATTTATTTTTTCATAGAAAATCCTGAGTAAATCATTGCCGGTCTGGCATTTCGTAATTTCGGTATTATCCGTATTTTCATTACTGCGCAAATTTGAGGTTAGTGTTCACATTCAAAAAACTAAACAACCTGCAATAATTGCTATATTAGACCGGATTGTTAGTTATATACATATATATAATTTTTTTTTGATTGACAGAAAGAGCGTATTATTTATTTTTGCATGAAATATTGTGTATTCTGAATAAAATAGATATTCGTTTTATTAATGTAAATGAACACGTGAGATCTGTCACTTTCTGGCTTTTCTGTCTGTATGTTTCCCCTACTTCTTCTACTTCTTAACCCCTCTTCTCAACTCACCACAATCGAGAGACGCCATTCAATTATCGATATACGCTTTTGGCGGCAAGTGTTCAAAAAACTATACTCTTATTGGGGGTTTCCTCAATATTCTTTCACGTTAAATTGATCCTTGATCATTAAAAAATCCATAATAATAGGCAATTTGATATTAGAATGTTTTTATTATGCGTTAAATACAAATTTCCGAAATATAAAGAGACTTGGTCCCTCTTCTTTACATTTTTACCTAAAAATAAACTATGTAAAATATGTTCCTGATAAATCACCATTTTGCTTAAAAATTAAGCTAAAACTCTTCGCCAAACCAGAGAAAAAGCAATTTTTTTCGATTTATTTTCTAATTATTGTTTTTTTTTTAAACCAGCTGTCATTTCTAATTTTATCTGCAAGAGGACTTACGGAAAAATTTAGATCACAACCTTCGATCTTAGAACATCTAGTTTGGTAGTTTTTGTTTCCAAAATTTTTATGAGATTAATTTTGGAAAATAACATTTTTAGCAATCCCATGGGCTATTATATGGTCGAATTTGGTTCTATTCCCATTTTTTCTGTATGGTTGTATAATATAAAATTCGTTCTGACAGTTTTAATAATTTACAAAAAAGTATAAAATAACTTAGACTTTTTTCATTGAAAAATATCTGTTCTGTGTTATACTTTAAATGGAAAATATTTAAATGAAATAATATCTATAGAATAAAAAAAAAACAAGTCCAACCTAATTTTTTTGTACATTGTTTCGAGATTATTGAATTCTATTCTTTATGGTTCATACGTATTAAGAAATATTTTTTGATATGAGTCACTTGCAGAGTTTAATATCCGACAATGTAGAAGAAAAAATTTTTTTTTATAAGTTGTTGTATTTTATTTGTGTTTCTCACTGAAAATTGTGTGATTTCCCCTTCTTTTTTGTGACAAGAATTTTTACCAGAGATTGGGAAAAAATTTGATTTAATTTTTTCAAATAAATTTTTGTAAGATTTAAGATAACAAACGAAAACTACCTAATGAAGGTTATTTACTGTATTTTATTCATATTTTCCTATTATAGAAATAGTTGTAGTTCCCTTACTTATTTAGCAACAAATTTCTACCAGAAATTGGAAGCAAAATATTTGGTCCTTAAAGTTTGAATCAAATTTTACACAGATTTTCTCATATGGAAAAAGAATAAGATCAGGCTTCTTGGGCTCTTCTCATTTATAAAATTTGAGAAGAATGAAAGATAATAAGGAAAATGTGTTTGATATTTCTCAAAATCAGTGAGCATTTTGAATTTTATTTATTAATGGACTCCATTAAAAATATAAATCATCATTTCCGACCCTTAAAAAGCCTGGTTAATAAACTACATCAAAATTGACAGAAGGAAATCAGAATTTTCGGATTGAGAATTTTTAATTAAAATATTTGTTTTGTTTTGAAGATGGAGGAAAAAATTTAATTTGAATATTTCTAGAATAATTCATGTTGGATTTTTAATAAAAAATAAAACTTACTCAAAATTAATAATGCGTAGTCAATCAAAAAAACATTTGTTAAAAATTTTGGACTCTTCTCATCTAACTTTTACAATTGATACAACTTTTATTGCAACAATTTCTCAACACACCCAATAATTCTGATGTGAATGGAAAGTAGCATTTATTTCTCTGGGTTTTCAGGCATATTTTTTGGAATTACTCAAAGAAGTGTTTGTTGATCAGGACAAAACTTCACACAGTTTCGTTTTATTCGCAATCTAAATTTACCTTACGCCATCTAGTGGTTTCAACATGGCTGCCACGGGTTCGCCATTGTCGCAGCGCCCTCTTGCCCGCGGTGGATGTTTTCATTGCCAATATGAGAAAGAAAAAATGGGACCTTAGGGATTAGGGTCCCTTCTTTTCCCAAGTTTGTGATAATTCTTATCTTTTATTTTCATATTGAAATTGTACATTGATTTTAATATTACTGCAGAAATTAGTCAGGTTCCATAAAAAAAATTCGATTTGGAGGAAAACTGTCCACTGAAAATTTATTTGTCCACGCGGACGTTTTTTCGCCCCTCTGTGCGTTGTCAAGGTGACATGTAAACAACCACTGACAAGTAAATACATTTAGAAATGTTGGTCCCTGAACCTCTTTAGAAGATAATTTAAGATTTTTTAGCCTATATAATCCCATTTTCATTTTCGAAAATGTCTACGCCACATTTGCAGTGTAGAATATTTTACGGATTGAAAACCGACGTGGTTGGAAATGCACATTACATTACAGATGGAGAGATTCTGTATCCAGTAGGTAGTGCTTTATCAATTCACCACATTTCCCAACGACGTCAAAAGTTTATTCGATTATCGGATAAACAAATAAATATTGTTGCTGTTGCGCCCAACAGGTAATTCTTTATTATTGTTCGAAACTTAACAAATTTAGACTTCAAATCCATTTTCAATGGTCTTTTTTACAAATTCAGGACTCGGACTTACTCAGAGCTGAAAAATAGTGTTAATAGGTGCATTTTCGAAAAAAGCAGCAAGATAGTGGAATTTGTTTTTTAACTGATAAATTTATAATATGAATCATACAGGCCCCAAAACGACCAGAATGCACGGCCCCAGCAGAACCAAGATTAAATGAAAGTTCCATTCAAGTCTCTTTCAATTTCATTATTATTCCTAATTAATAAATAAACCTAATTTTTCCAGAAAGCGCTAGTTCGGTAATTTTTATTTTCATTTTTGAATGTGCGTGGGATGCCATACAACAATCGATACACAAAATTTTTATTAACGAAACAATAAAATTGTATGAATTTTTCTTAATTTTTTAGTAATTACAAAAAAAATTGTGTTTTTTGGTGAAGCACCCTCCTGAATATTATTATTTTCATCATGGGATGTTTATTCATTCTTTCAGTAATAAATAAAAATATACTTCTTTCAAAAAGCACCCATTCATACTACCATAAAAAATCGTACAATCCTATTTACCAGGAACTTCCATTCAAGCTTGGTTCGGCCTCAACTTGAATAATTTTTAAAAAATCCGATAGGTGAAGTTTCAGAGAAAGAACATTTATCTCCAATCATTTTTTTTCATCCAAGAAAATTAGCTAGAACACTATACTTATAAATAAGACACAAAAATTTGAAAAATAATGCATCTTGAATTTTTCATTCTAGTATAAAATCCTATGCAGTTTCGAATTACATTTGCACAAATTGAATTAATTTCTTATATCATGAAGCAATTAGAGGAGATAAATTTGCAGCTAGAGATGAATTTGGAACTCAAATGATGAATCTTCAAACAAAGAAAAAAAAAATGTTAAGAAAGAAGTTCAGCCTTCAATAAGTATTTGAATTTTTATCCAAATATAAATTCCTTGCCCAGATGACCAGAAAGGTCAGAAAAGACGAAAAACGAGAAATATTCTTCATTTCAGAAAGCAGAAAAATTTTTATCAACTTTTGAAGTTTCAAGCCATTAAGAAGAATTTTTCACAAAAAATTTAAATTTCCAACACTAAAATATTAATTTAAAGCAGAGATGATTACGAATGGAACAGTTTTCCTGGTCAACTTGAAGTAACATATTTATATTTGTCGCGAAACCCTAATTTTTTTTTTCATTCATGACGTTCATTCTAAACATCCTTTAACACAACAGATCAAACAATGCAAAATAAATCGATTTTGAAAAGAATACCAAATTTTCAACAACAAATAATTTTTTTTTAGAATGGAGAAGATGAATTTTCGAAAAAGATCAATTTTTAACTGGAGCAATTCAATTTTCAACCACGAACGTGAATATTCAAGTATAAAGAATAATTCCCGAGTAGAAAGAATAATTTTCCAAGAAAAAATACTACGTTTCAACACAATAGTCGAATTTCGAACCCAATACATTATTATTATTATTATACCTTTAAGCAAAATCCCTTTCGGGGTGGGCTTAACTCGTTTACGTTTTATCATGGTAAACGAGTTATTTTAGGTTATTTTTTTTTTCACTGAGCGAGTCATAATTTATTATTTCCCACCCAAAAATGGAACAGCAACATTTTTAGTGCAACAAACCATTTCCAAACTAAGTATAAGAGTTTTATACTAAAACAAAGAATTTTCAACTGAAGGAGTTAAGTTTTCAAACAGATAAATTAACTTTTCCTGAAAAAGATAAATTGTCAACGAAGATTAGAATAATCAAATTTTAAATTTAAAAAAGGGATTTCAATTGAAATGAGTTGAATTTTCAGTTTAAAAAAATTGATTATAAAAAAAAACTAACTTTCAAACAAATTATTTCACTTTTACACAAAATGATGAAGAATCAGATGAAATTGTAGATGCTACACTGAAGTTGTTGAATTTTAAACTAGAAAGACGAATTTTTAACTGAAATGATGAACATTTAACTAGGATAATTCAATTCTTGATGAAAAATTATTTTCATGCAAAAAAATTTTTTTTTCCACAAAATGGTTGAAATTTGAACCATAAAAATGAAAATTTTCAAACAAAAAAGGAAAAGTGCCATTTTTGTCGACTAACATGAAAAATGTTTAAATTTATAACTTGAATTGTTAACCGAAAAGAAGAATAAAATTTGTT
>WSXT02147344.1:0-24361 GCA_011762715.2 Neuroterus valhalla
ACAACTGTAGGGAGGTACAAAAGCCGAGCGCGGAGCGCGAGGTGAGATTACCTTCGAGCGCGAAGCGCGAGATCCGAGAGATGCGCGCCCTAGGCGCACTCAAACTTGCGAGCGAAACGAGCTGCGCGCGAAGCGCGCGATGAGAATGTACCCGCGCAGCGGGCAGATTTTTTTTTTTCATTTTAGATGAAATTTTTTCTTATTGAGTTTACTCAAGGCTCTCTTGGCCTTAGGGGATACATTCTTATAACAATACTCGCCACTGATATTTACATCTCGCATAGTTTGGCTAGCAAATTGAATTTTTCATTGTCTAAAAAGCGGTGTCACGATTAAAACAAAAAAAAATCTGTACAAAACGCGAACTTTTCTATATTTTCTCCAACTCTAATGCATCAAATGTATATAAGATTAATTTATATATCTCGTACCTTTTTTTCATTTTTCTATTGTGCGACCAAAATTTGAATCTTCGATTTTTTGAGCAAATTCAAAAAGTTGTATTCACGATCTTGTAGGGCTCCCAAAAAAAAAACATTTTTTCCCTCTGACTTTCTTTTCGATTTTGCGTTATTTGGCTGAAAATTCTCATTTTCTTTCATATTTTGAATTTTCGAAATACCATAACTCTGACGATTTTGTTTTTATCGAAAAAAATGATCAGGATAAATTGTTTCACTTTTTAAGAACTACAAGAAATCGTACTTATAATTTTTGATTGATTCTTGGTACAGATTACAGACGGACAGACACTTCCGTGAAAATAATTTTTTCTGACTCAGGGGGTCTCAAAATGTGGAGATTTCAATATATCCGCGAATGTCAATTTCCGCATAAAACCAATACCTTCTCATTCAGAATGAGAATGTAAAAATTTTCAAGATTTTATATTCCAAAGGTAATTTCAGAAATATTTATCTTTGACGAATAATAAATGGAACTTATTGAATTTCAAATTAAATAGGACAATAAGCATTCAAAGTCTTCCAATTTGAAATTGAATATGTTATTATTACATTATTACAAAATTTTAATAAGTTCAAGTTCAAAGCTTTCAAAATCAAATAATTTCATATTAAAATATAAGAATTTAATATAGTAAGATTCGAATTTTCAAAATTATACAATTTCGAAAATAAAGTTATTCAAGTTGTAATATTTTCAAATAAAAACGTTCAAAATTGAACACTGTTTTGTAGAAAATTCAATTATTTTGTCAAGAATGCAACTATTCTGTTGGAAGTATATCTGCTTTATTGAACATTTTGAACTGAAAATTCAAACGTCTTATGTAAATGATTTTTTTTTTTGGCTTCAAAGTTCAAAAATTCGGTCAAAAATGCAAGTTTTTTTTGTATTCGACCATCATGTTGAAAATTCTATTTTTTCATTTAAATTCATATTTTCGGGTTCAAACATCCAAATATTTTTGTTGAAAATGGGATTATTTTGTTGAAGATCAAAGTTTTGTGTTAAAAGTTTACCATATTCATTGCAAATCTAACATGGGAAATTTCATCTTTCATAGTCCTCTATCAGCCCCAAAAATTAAGTTTCTTCCGGGAAATTTCGATCTCAACCCGTGTGGAAATCGCCGTAATAATTCCTATTAATATTTTTACTTTGTAAGGGGCCTCAACAGTTTCTCCTCACGAGGGCGGCATTTAAAGAGACCTATCGTGGTCGAAACATGGCAATGTTTTCAATTGAAACTACTCCTATAATAAGTCCCTTATTGCAACCCTGAACAGGATCACTTTTTGCCCATAATAAATTATATGATCAAAAACGAAAGAAGAAAAAGTCATAGGACAGACAAATTGGTTATCCCCCTTGAATTGCGCTCTATCGTTGGCCAATAGGTGCGCTCCTACTCAATCACATGTTCGCAAGCACCTAACCTACTCTGACATCATGGCGGCTGATCGTCCCCTAGCTTAGCGTGCTTGCATTGATAATTATTGAATATAAAAACGTTTTCTTGTATTCTGACAGTGCACGTGCGTGAATTATTTCATTGTGTAAAATCATTTCTGATACGGAAGGAATCTACGACTTCTAGTTAGTCGGATTTTAAAAAGAGGCGTGAAAAATGATTTGTTGACTGTCTGCCCCCAAAATGGAATATGCATTTAGCATGTACCGAAGTCTGGAGGGTTATTCAGTTTGAATTAGTCTTCACCAAAATGGAAATCTTATGTTTTGATGTACCCGACATGAATTATACTAACCAGGAAAAGCTCGAGGTAAGGTGAGTCGACAAACACCGTTTCTGTAGTAGATTTCGTAACACGCACAATTTTCAATAATCCTGCCGTTTTTGGACCAAAGTATATTGGGCTGAGGTTCTGCTTGCACGATGCATTCAAATCGTGCTGTTTGTCCGCTCACAACAGCAATGTCTCTGAGAGGCTAAAAGTGTCAAAAAAAGAATATTGCAAACATCAGATGACGCTTTTTCCCAAAAGAGACGCTTTTTTGCCACTATTGAGATAATTACCGTGATGAAGAGAGGAGCTTTCTTCGGCTGCGGTTCAAGATACGGTTGAATTACCTCTTTGCCTGCTGGAACGCCATTGCTATAAGGCCATGGAGATCCTGTAAAGTTGCGTAATAGCAATTGAATAATTAATGTTTACAAAAATTCAGCTCCTAGCGATATGACGCAAAGTAGCCAATGGGCCAATGACAGTAATACTCGATTCTTGGATAATCCTTCTTGTTATAAGGATCAGCCAAAATATTCTGCCGACGCTAAACACAATTTATTCACTGTGAAAAGGCACGAATTAATAACAGGGTACAAAATACATATGGTGTGATTTTTCGCAAATGAACATAAATGAGGAAATTCTCTTGACCTTGGCATCCCGTGACGAATCCTGAAAAGCAAGGAGCGTGCAATCATAAAATCGAACCAAATCTCTTTCTGGAGTTTTTGCCTTGAATTCTTTCCTTGGTGATGAGCTCTGAAAAAGGATGAGCGTGCAGCCAAGAGGAACGTCTGACCGTTAGAGTGGCCAGACAAGAAGGGGCAACGGTATAAGGTTGCGAAAAGCGTAAGGAAAGCGAAAGGCGAGTTCAGAGAGCGGCGGATCGGGCGCATAATCCACTTAAATTGAATTTTATACCTGCAGAGTCGACGTTACTTGGAGGTCCCGTACAAGCGCTGCCATGACGAGGACTAAGACTCGGAAGACTTGGACTCAGAGAAACCGGACTCGGTGTAGTTGGATCCCATCTTGGTGAAGGTGAAGCTGGAATAAAGATACTAGGAGGCACAGGAGGTCCCCCACTATATTTTTTACTTCCTTTGATATCCTCCGCTTCTGAAAATTCACTCTCAGAGGTGGGCTCCCACTTGACAGTTTTCGCGGGTGCGAACCTCTCTTGTTTGGAATTCGTTTGACGCCCATAGTTGGTAAATGTTGGTGCATTTGGTTTTGAAAAACCATTTTCCCTTCTTGTGAACTCGTGAACAATGGGTACATCAATGTCACTGGGACGTCGCTGCCCTTGGATTGATTTGATGCTACTGGAGACCGTTTTTTTACCCTCGCCGGGAAGCAAAATGCCGAATTCGTATCCAAAATCGTACTTGAAGTATATAAGTCCAGTGTCCGGATCGATGTGCTTCGTTCCTGAACCGGATCATCGAATGGAAAATTGTTCCGAGTTGTTGATAGGAAAGTTTAATGTGAAAGAAGTCTTATGTTTAAAAGATCAGATATAGTGCATGCCTAGACCAGTGTTGAGTGGTAACGTGGTAGCGTTACAATTTTAAAGCAAACGTGAAATATTAATTGCCAAAGACTGGCCTAGACTAACAATATTTGCAGATCTAATAACCCGTAAAGCGAACTATTTGGCTGGTTACCATATTGTGAGAGCCTTGATTCCTCTCTAAAAGTCCGTGGCTCATCCTCACCATCAGTAGCAGCACCATCAGTTGGATGCTTCAGTATAGGCTTACTGCGTTTCGTCAGATCAGACTGGATGTCATGAACGAATTTCTCCGTTTTGGACTTGAAGCTGCTCGTCATGTCGTTCATATGCTTCGACGCTACGTCTGCGGATTGGATATATTCCAAATACAAGTGGTACGAGAGAGTGGCGGCTTGAGAACCAGGTATATAGAATACGAGAGGACAAATAGGATCAAAAAGAGTGTGCAGAGATACCGGGAGTAAGAGAAATTTTCGAAAGGAAATGAGAAAGGAAGTTGCTGAACTGTGCGTCGAGACGCGTGTATTATGGAAGCGATAGAAAAAAAGATAAAATAAAATATGATGTCGAGAGCGCCCTTACGATTTGCGGTTTGTCTTAATTCCTTCCCTGATGCGTAGCCGAACTCTGGAGGTGATCCTGGTTTCAGAACTTGCTCGCTCATATTTTGTTTTCTGAAGCTGGATCTCATCTCAGTTTCGGACCGCTCGTTTTCTGATTCACTCGGCCAAGTAACAATCGGGGCAGATTGACTCGCATCAATCGACCTCGGTCTGCTAAGCCTCGGCGGCTGGACTTTTCGGTATCTAGGTTCCTCCGTGTCACTTTCAGCAGGAGTCCACTTCGGTCGGATTCTACCAGCATCGATGTCGCTCTCATAGTCCGACTCCCTTAACTGGCCTTGAATGAATTTTTTTGGAACTGGAACACTGAAGGATGATTTATGCTGTTGTTGATGATCCATGGATGTTCCATATGAATTCTCTGACTGGTTCTCCCCAAACTTTATTACTCTGCTGGTTTGCTCTACTGTTACTACTCTTCTTGTGAGTTCAGTAGATTCATCCATTCGAACAGTTTTTTTAAGTTCAGTCCCTACAGCATTATGAAATGGAGCACTAGATCTACCTTCGTAGAAGGTCTGCCTCGATTGTTTCGGAGGCGCGTAGGCAATTTCTGGAGGTGAACCAGGAAGAAGAACTGATTTTGGCCTTGTTTTTTCTCCACCAGTCGAAAAATTCTTCTTGATATTTCGTTTTGCAGTATCTATTATCACAGGTGGAGTCGGACTTGGTAGGGTTGGCTCTGCCCATGATGCTGGACGCGGCTTCCCTACGTAGAAAATAGGTTTTTCCAATGATCTCGATCAAAAGAGATCATACCAATAATAAAAGCAGAAAGCAAACTGATGCATAGGATGCAGACATCAGCTGAGATATACAGATTATCTGGTTTTGGTAAGGATTTCCAGATAAATAATTCTAGGTATCCAGTTGAAGTAAGAAAAGGAAGCGAACTGTATATGTGGGTATCTGTATGTCTCAGTGAAACAGTGGCGCCGATATCGTGATCCAAAGGTAAATATAAAATACTAATAAATTGAACGACAACACAATGGTCCTAGTTGATGTTTGAGTCGATATCGTCGCCAATGAAGTCAAATGTATTTCCGGCAAGGAAATTGTTATGAAGGAGTGAGAGAGTGTTTAGGTTCAGTAAAGAGAAAGATGTACCTGCGATTTCGAGAATAGTAAAAAGTCATATCGTCTATTAGAAGAAGCAATATAAATACCAAGCAAGAAGCGAGAACGAAGCAGGAAAAAGGAAACCAATAGAGGATATTCAACGAGGTACGAGGAAACCTTTGCCAGAAGAATTAATTGTAAGCTGGAAAAGAAACTGCGAAAGTGAGAAAGTCACGAGCTAGATGATGGCGATGATTTTGCGTGCGATGAAAATCAATGATCTCACGAGAACGCACCTGTGCCAGCTACGTTCGGCTTTGCTGGTTTGAAGGTGTGCTTGGGAGTATCAGGACCTCGTGGCTTCCAATGTGTCGATATTCTGTTATCAAAATCACTCTCGTAGTCGCTCTCGCGAAATTCGCCTCTGACGAACTTAGAAGGACTAGGAGGTGGTTGAATTTTCTGCTCTGGTTTCGGTACTGATTTCCATTGCTCAGTGCGACTGACGGAATGGACTGTCTCCTGTAAAGAAAAAAGTCGTTAAATCTCTTTGGGAATTGAAACGTATAATCAAACAAAATCTCAGGGATGTAGTCGTCTTTGGGACTTTTCTGACTAAAAGGACAAGGGTCGAACGTTCAAGAAGAAAAACATGCTGAAGATGACACAAATGCACTCAAAACTATAGTCATGTTAAAAAGGTAACTGCAAACAATCTTAATGTTTTTTTTCAGGACTTATCTCAAAACATGTATCACACAAATATTCAGGCCATATAACTTCACTATGTCAAACCTTCGTAGGCAGAGTAGTCGAAGCACTCGACTTCTCGATATACGATGTGCGCTGAACCTGGCTTTTAGGAGTGGATTGCGTAAATGAGGGAGGTTTTGAAGATTCAGATTTTTGCGTGCTTGAATAATTTTGACTTTCCATAAAGCTCGATCGCGATTCGGAATAAGAAGATTTCGATTCTGAGAATGATTTAGAAGTCATTGAGGATTCCTCGTGTTTGCTAAAAACCTTCTGCCCCAAACCATTCGTGCTACAAGTTTTTTGTTGCTGTTGTTGCAAATATTGGAAAGGTTCGTCGGTGTCTGCCATGTAACCACTTTCTTGTTGGAACGTTTTCGTTTTAAACTTAGGTGACTCTGGCATTGTGGGTTTTAAAGATGGTAAACGCTGTGCACAAGTGGTCGTAGGTTGAACATATATTGGAGGAGATCCAGGTTTGGGCATAACAGGTGGAGGTTGAACCGTTTGACTACAACGCTGCTGCTGTTGTTTGATATCTCTTTCATGACGGGTCATTGTTATTTTCGTCGATTTATCTTGTTGCGATTCGCTAGTGACAAATGGTCTAGATGGTCCAGTAAAATCTGTTGGGGGAAGTTCAAAACTGGATGGAGGAAGAGGTTCGGGTTCAATTGACTTGGGTCTAGGTTGTGTAGGAGTGGGTGCTGTGACTTTTCTGTAACGTGGTTCATCATTGTCACTTTCGCAAGGACGCCATTTTGAACGAATTCCACCATCTAAGTCAGATTCATAGTCACTCTCGCTGTAGAAGGAAGTTTTCACGAACTTTGTAGGAGTACATGAGTGTGGTAACGTGGGAGTAGTTTTTGGTATGGGTGAAGGTGTAGGTTGGTATGGGAAGGGTTCAAGAGGTTGTTGTCTTGTTGGTATAGGTGGAGGAGTCATTCTTAAATCCTTAGGCGGAAGAGGTGGGGTGTAAACTTCTCGTTTCTTGGTTGTGCAAATGGGAGGTGGTATGGTTCTCACGGCACCAGGTGGAATTCTTGCAGGTTGATGTTCTAAAGACTTTTCGAGGGTTTTTTCAATTTTCTCAATTTTTTTCTCGCGTATGACTGGCCCAGGGGCGTAACCGATTTCAGGTGGAGGACCTGGCTGTAATATTGGTTCTGGACTCTGGTGGTAAAGCTGAACTGCAGTCTTCTTGGTATCAATGCTTTTAACTAAACTCGGTGCTTTGAGATCGCATGATGCAGGACAAGAATTAGTAGACCTTTGTTCGATAGATTCGATGGTCTTCTCAGTCGTTTGAGTCTTGTGCACATCACATTCAGTTGTGTATTTCTCGATAATAGATTTTTCTTGAACTGTGCTGACCGTATGGTCCACTTTCGTCGTTTCTGCTTTGTAGATGATGGGTTTTAGTTCAGGTTTCGGAGGAGGCGGTTGCTCAATGATTTTCTCTACGAAACGATTTTCTTGAGAGGACCAAGATTTTTTTTCTAAAGAGGTAGTGGATTCGATGTTAGTTGTTGCAGAACGACCTGCTGGTGTAACTTCAACATCTTTTGTGAATTCCTTCGTGGTGAGTTTGAAATCTTCTTCCGGAACTTTCCATTCTTGCCTATCCGTGAAAGTTCGCGTTGTTTCGCGAGGGGGAGGCCAAGACTTCCTATTTGCTTCAGATTCTGACTTATGTGCCCAGCATTTTTCCATCCGCAGTGCATCTGTCGATGGTTTTGGCGATATCGGTCGATCTGAGGAAGCCGCAGAGTGGCATCTGTACTCAGATATATCAGTTGATACGTGAGAACGGTTGTCATAATCAGATGAAGATGAAGTAAATTTTTCTTTCGTTATTTCCTTGTACGGTGATACTGATCTCGTCATAGTTGAACAAGCATCATAAGTCTTGCTGAAATCAGAGCCAGTTGTCTTTTTCTGTTCCTCATGGACGTTTTTCTTGATGCAAGTTTCCTGGATTACTTCTTTCTTTCCAAGTTCGAAAGGAGGAGGAATAGATAGTGGCCTCTCTGGTGCACAGGTTGGACGCGGTGCAAATTTTGGCTCTGGTTTGGGTGCTGGTGAGGAGGGAAAAAGCTTAACACCACCATATGGGGCATCCACGGGGGACAAACCTCTATCAAATGACTCTTGGAGCTGTTTTGCCTTGATAGATACATCAGGACGTTTTTTTTTTGCTGCCTCTGCAGGTGCGTATCCTATTTCAGGAGGTGGTTCTGGTACAAGATTAAAGCCTTTCAGCATAGCTTCAGCACTTTCTGATTGTGCTTCCAGTTTTGAGATTGTAAGTGTACCATGAATCGGAGATCCAGAAGCTGTAAGGTCTTCAAGAATTGTTCTTTTCATCTCTAAGGGTGGTAACTTGTAACCTTCGTAAGGAAATTCTATAAGATTATTTTCGATTCCCCGACTAGAAGAGCTTTGCTCAAATTTAGAGAAGATGTCCTGCACAGCTTTCTTGGAAGTTTTAAAATCAGACTTTACGGGTTCTTTGACAGGTTCCCTAACAGCTTCTTCAAATCTTGTTGTACGTTCATAATTTTTAGTCAGCTTTCCAACTTTGACGTCACAACCAGGTCCAGTTCCAACCTCTTCCCTTGTTAGTTTAATCATATCTTTCGGTCCTTTGGGTCCAGTTTCATTGCCTTTTGACATAGCTTCAAAGAAGCTTAGAGCATCCTTCTTCGCTACGGTTGAAGTTTCGACATTCTCATTCTCGATTTGAGATGCTTGCTCATCAAGCGTCTTGATCTCTCTCTCCACTAGTTTCCCGCCACTAGTCATCTCTTCTTTCGTTGTTTCAATAGTCGTTTTCGATTCCTTGGATGGCTTTGCATACTCCAAGTCACCGCTCGCGTTTTCGAATAGGGGTGCGGCTTTGTGCTCAAGTTTCATGTGGAATTTCTGTTCAGATTTTGTTTCACTTCGGTGAGATTCAATAGTCGAAGATACGGTTTCGGAACGTGTTGCTTTAGTGTCGCCTGACGTTTCCGATTGGATGGTTCGAATGGTGGAACAAGAGGACGTATTAGGGATGGGAGTTTTTATTGCTGCACTAGGCTGAATCATCGTTGTGGTGATATGCTGGGTAGTGAGGTTCGCAGACGGTATCTTTCCCTTCTTCTCATCGGGCTATGCAATGATTAAAAATTGGTTAATTTCATGAATCCATACTCATGAAATTTCAAGTTAAGTAATATTCATTATGTACATAGTTCTATGTGAGATACTCCACTCTTCTTTTTGTAAGATTGAAAACATAACTACAACTTACCTCTACAACGTCTTTATCTTGTACATTCTCGTAAACGAGAGTTTTGTGGACCTCTATCATTGTGTCGGGAGTTGGTTCAAATACAGCAAAGTCGGCAATACTTTGAGCTTCACCACCAGCGTTTGTAGCATGAACCATGTATTTACCAGCATGTGTCTTCTCAGCTTAAATTAGACAACAATACTTAATGAAGGATGATACTTAATGAAGGATGACGAACATTAAATTCTTTTGGACCATTAGAAAAAATTACCTTTATCAATGAGTAACATATAACAACATCCTTGCTGCTTGATTCTGATTTCGGGTGGTCGTTCTCTTAGAGGAACATCATCTTTGTACCATGTGACTGTTGGTTCAGGGGTTCCTGTGATTTCAACTTCCATGATCACTCGGTCACCTCGTTTAACAACCTGGGCTTGAAGACGTCTTCCAAATACGGGAGGAAAGATAGTTTCTGTAAATCATCATGAATAATCATCATTTTAGAATCAGGAATAAAATCAGTTGCTCATATTTGTCGAATCTTACTTTTTACAACTAGATCTGCTGTACTACTTGCATTTCCTATGTCATTAAAGGCAGTGCAAGTGTATCGTCCCGCATCCTTGACATTAACATTCTTTAATTCCAAACGAGCGTGATTTTGAGCGTAGGTCATCTGGACACCATCTTTTGTTCTTAGCTCTTGATTGTTTTTCGTCCAAGAAATTTTCGGTTGCGGAAATCCTTCATTGAGAAACAATTGAATAGAATATCTTCAAATTCAAACACATGTCTGAAAACTCAACAACAAAATGTTATCTTACCATCTACTATTCCTTCAAGGACAACATCAGTTCCCTGATCTACGATCATTCCTGTGACAGGTGAAACAAATCGTGGAGCTGTTTGCTTTCTACAAGGTTTACACACATGCTTCGTTAACTCCGTATCCTCTGTAATAATGACTGTCCTCTCTTGTTTAACTTGGCCAGGTACATCCTGAAATATTTTTTCGAATTCCTCGATTTTGTGACACTGCATAAGGAAAATGGAAATATGTCAAACTTGAAAGTTTCCAGAATTATTTGCAGATGTGATAGATGTGTTTAGTACCTGAACAACTGGAGGTGCACCATTTTGTGAGAAGGCGTTTTCTGAACTTTGAGTAGTCTTTTTCACACAAAGATTCGAAGGTGCGTATCCGGGTGATGTTCCTAATGTCGACGAACAGGTTGAAGAAACAAACTCCTTTTTCATTGAACTGTGACTTGTTGAAGATTCAGTCATCGTGGAGGAAATTTTTGTCAGTACCTGGCTTTCAGAGCCACCCTCTCCCGACGTCTTTTCCGTTGTAAAGTGCTTCTCACTACTGCTTGAGGCCTGCATCTTGTCGTTCGGCACTTGGACAATTTCGAGCCCCTCCTCTTGCACCCCTACACCTGATGATTAATTAGTTTATCAATAGATTGGCAATAACCTTTTGGCAATCGTTTAACTGCCCTTGCCCTCCTATGTTTTGTTATTCTTATTAAAAAAACTTCTCAAAATCTCATCTAATTCCCATAATCGAAAAGAAGGATGATCCAGATTTGTTGTCGTGAACCCCATGAAACATGAGAATTATTTGACAGAAATGCTCATAATTGTTCATGAAAATGTCATGAAGACTTGTAGTTTTGAAGGAAGTTCAAGCCAAGTTTTAATAATCAATTTGAATGCAATTGAAGTTGATGAACTGTCATCTGAATCAATTTTTAGGTTTAATGTTTGTGAAGGTAAGTATTCGTGTTTGCGAAGGTTAAGAGATATAATTAAATTTGTCTACTCTGTACTGTCGTAGCTCGTTGACAGTACAATCGACAGATCAATGTGCAGAGGATCTACACATTGATTCCCTTGAATCGCGGGAGTATTATTAGACGCCCTGATTCAGCGAAGAGCTAACAATTACAGTTGATACTTCAGTTGAAAATCGATGATTGTGCAATAAAACTGATTAGGTATTCAGTGTGTCTTCGAATCCGTAAAATCGGGAATTGAGAGTCTAGATATTTTTTGACCCAAAGTTCTTTAATTCCTCGTATGGAACTCTATCAACATTCAATTAGATATTTGAAATGCATAGTTTACAATGTTTAACATTTCCTTTTTCAAATGGCCTCTAGAGGTTGTGCCTTTGCATGAAGATTCCGTAAAATACAAATGAAAAAAAATTGTAATTTTTTTATATATATTTACCGGTGCCATAATCACACTAAACACAGTTTCAATTTGCTCGAGGGATGTTCGTTATGTCTGCAATATACACTTTCTACGAAACGCGCCGCGAACTTTGGCTTCTTTCCAAAATATCTAGCAAATAAATCCAGATAAATTGAGATTCGGGAATCCGCGTGTATCTGGACCGAGAAATTCAATCCGAGTGTCCCGAATCCACGATTAGTTGAGTGCATCATAATCAATTATCCGATAAAACACTTTTCCAAAAGAGATGTTTAATTCTTTCTGATAATTTATGTATAAACCTCTCACTTTGTCTACTGCTATTGTCATCAAAACGCCAGGGCACTAATAACTGTAATCTCATTTGTCTGTTTTTCGAATCATACCAAATTTGTGATACCCTGGGGTGTATCATCATATGATCCAAGTAAATGTGCTTTGGTTTAATCTCAAAACTGTGAACCGACTAATTGAAATGATTTTGTTGATGTAATTAGGTCAATTAGAGAAACTGAATTTCCAAGGAGACTAATCTTGATGAAGTGTTATTATCTTGACTTCCTGATTCTACGGTGGATCAAGGTGTCCGCGCAAATTTTGGAGCACCTGGTATAACCATGCTTCAAGCGTCAGCGAAGCGCTATTTTGGCTTTGTCGTCAAAAGTTCAAATGCACGGACATCTCGATAAAATTAGCATCAGCAGCAGTAGCATCTATCCTCACTATAACCGTTTTGGCAAAAGCTACCGAGGATTGAGTCAAATGGACCCTCTCTCTGATTACGAGCGAGCAACCACCTTTTGCACCAGGTCACCTGATATCACCAGCTCACCAGATATCACCAGATCACAACGATAACGAAAGAGTTTTCGAGGAAAGCGACGAACCTCTTTTTCTGCTAATCCAAAGCTCTCTTTGACTTCTCGTCTAGGCTCCGCGGAAACTTTTGACCTTTTCCAAGGACGACGAGAACTCCAGCAGGTAGTAGCGGAACAATAAACGGAATAAAAACGTCGAAGCGACCGGTCGTCCGGTCGTCGGACGAACTCTGACGGGCTCAAATTCTCCGGACTTAGCAACTGCCACCCGAGTTCGTCGCGAGCGAGTATTCGTGCTGACAAAAATAACGTAATTCTGCTTGTGTGAGTTCCTACTCTTTCTCTCTCCACGTTTGAGGGTATCATCTTATACTCATCAAGCTCATTTTCAAGAGATATGAGACAAATAGGTGACAGATGGCTTAACAATAAGATCGATTTTCGGACAAAGCTTGACTGATTCTGGTTTGGTAATTAGGTTAATTAAGAGCTCAATGACGGAGATTTAATTATTTATGATTCATTACAAAGGAATAATTAATTGAAAGGGGATTTATTTTCAGTAGATTTACCATCCTAGCGGGTAGATTAGTGCGAAGCAGTATTTACGAAGAAGTGTGAATTGGGCACTTTATTTACGTTCAAATATTTTCATCAAAAACTGTTATAATTTTAAAACTTCAAACTCAGAATAATCTACTTTTGAAGATAAATACTAACAAGCGTGAGAGAGATACGCGTGGGTGGTGAGCCGGTTTGAAACTTTTTTTTCCCGGGCCTTTTTTCAGTGTAGTTCCCAATCCGTCTCTGCACTCGTAATCTCATTTTATTTATAAATAAATTGTGCTAGTTCAAAACTATTTATTTCCCAGTTAAAAACTATTTATTTCCACACATACTCTAGCTTGAATGAATCAATCTAAATTAATTCTCTTCCACTGCTCAATCTCTATTTTTAATCACTAGAGAGAGAGAGCAGCATTTACGTACCCATATAAACGATATTTCAATTCACACGCTTTTGAAATTACAATAAGAGAAAGACATGGGAATTGAGTCAAGGTGTTTCTCTCAAAAACTCTTCATATTTCATGAGTCATTTAAATACACTAAATCACTTATATGAGCCACTAACGACCCCAAAACTTCCACTTCCTGGTCAAGCAATGTATCATTTCAAATTACTTTATAATTGTCTTCTTATTAATTGAACAATTTTACTCAAAATTTCTCTCACGATTCCTTCAGTTGAGGGAAATTTGATACTCGTTTAAAAATGAACCGAAATATTCCTAAACGCATTCCTGCAGCTTCACGCATCAACAATATCTGCAGCTTCAACAATGTCTCAAAGCTAGTCAGCACTAACTGTTTCAATCTTTGTCACGATTCTGATATAATGTACTATTATTGTCAGTTTAATTTTGTGCACAGCAGACTAGTGAGGAAAACAAAACTTTGTTTTTAGTTTCCTATAAACTTGGAAATTTACATTACAAGTGGTTGTTTGGAATGGTTTATTTATCGCTTCACGTTGTAACTCATCCCTTCCACTTTCACCGTTCTCAAATTCATAGTTCCGATTCTCCTTAGATTCGACACGCCGATGGCGAATGAAGGTACCATCGGTTGGAAATACGAGTATTAATAACTCGTGGCACCGTTGCTAGCTTCAACGTTATTTTGGCCACTGAACGCTGCAGGCAATCCCGTTTTAACAGTGGTAAAAGTAATAAAAGAGGGTCTTCCCGATTCATTCGAACATGTAGCTGGTCAAGACAAGTCATAAATATGAAACTACTGACGGTCATCGGAACTTTAAAAAAAGGATAGAAATGAAGAGAAACATATTGACAGTCTGCGAAAACAGTCAACATCTTGAATCGTAAATTTCATCAGATAGAATAAAGCAATAAACGCTGCGTAAAGCGAAGCTTCGGTAGTCGAAAAAAATAAATCAAAAACAATAAATCAAAAGCAATAAACCAAAAGCAATAAACCAAAAGCAATAAACCAAAAGGAATCAGGAGCAATATATCAATCTTTAGAAATTGAATCATTCACAATTTTGTATAAACTTAGATACCATGTTTTTGATACCATATTCTTCCACCTTTTTCCTTGTGTTGTTTTGGAAAAATAATTTTGAAAACATTTTCTGGAACTCACCAACTTCTACTTTTGCACTGCAAATCGCTTTTCCAGCAGCGTTCTCAGCAACACAGGAGACAGTACCACTGTGAGTTTTTGCTGCTTCCGGGATGGTCAATACTTGACGTTCTCCGCTAACGGAAACCAAAAAATCCTTTCCATGTACGGGACGTTCATTGAAAAGCCACTGAATCTGAAATCGTATAATTTCCTTCGAGACACTTTCTTTCACAGATTTCGATTAAATGAACCTATTATCATTCACTGTATTGACTGTATTCACAGTGACTGTAAAGACTCATTGTTAATGCATAGATCCTTGCGTCTAGGCGTTAATTGAAACAAATTATGACGAAGATCTCCGCTAATAGAAGGTATCTGTTAACGCCTTCTTCTAGGGTAATATAACCAAGTCCCAAATGCCATTAGATCTCATTTTAAATCAATAATTTGTATTTACTTTGGATTGACCTTGTTTGTCTTATCTAATACAAAGTTTGAAATAACTCGCGAAAGTTTCAACGTATCCAGTTCAAGGGCAAATTGGCATCGGATGCGCGATTACTTACAAAAAATATTAAGAGAATAAATGCCAACAGTAGCATGATTCGCACGAACTTTCAGGCGACACTAGACTTCTGTCTTAGATGCTCGAGAATCGATCTAGATAGAATATGGGATAAGAGAACGGTCAGGCCTTTTTGGCATGCTGCGAATGTAGAATAAGGTACGATACGTCTCTGTCTGATTCTTGGCCGCCGGAAACTTTAATCCAAAGGGACAGTTCCATCCAAGGTTCAACAGTTTCAGTATTTTACGAACATATTCTACATTACCGACTTGCTTTTAGCTTCTATCAAATTAGCCTTGACGGTTCTAAGATACGAACTCTCATCAGAGAATAGCATATTCATCAGAGAATAGAATGTTATATTTTTTGAGAGCATAAACAAAATTTCACCTTGGGAGCAGGTTTTCCAGTCACGATGCATTCAAATTTAATTGGTGCTCCTTCATAGACACTCTTGCTCTCAAACCGTTCTTTGAAAGATGGTGCTACCAATTTTTCTTCCATTCTGACAAGTTCATCCTTCTTTTGGAAATCACCAAGAACTCTCACAACAAGTCGTGCGAAAGCTTTTGCTTCCCCAAGATGATTTGTAGCTTTAGCAATATAATTTCCTTTATCTTCTGGAAGGGTCGATGATATTCGAAGAATATTGGTTCCATTTTCCTCTCTTGTTATCTATGACAGGTACAATCAGAATATAATTTTATATTTTTGATGCATTTCTTGTAAAGTGCGGTAGAGAAAAATACCTTGATTCTATCATTTTCAACAATTTCATCTCCATTCAGGTACCACTTGATTTCGGCCTTCGGTTCTCCGGCTATCACGCAGTCAAAGACAGATTCTTCTCCTTCTGCTACCAGCAAATCGGTCAGTAGCTTGACAAACACTGGAGATGATTCTGGTGTGTCTTTGGATCCTCTAGCTGTATTGGAAAGATTATAAAGTAGGGCCTCTCAATAGGGCGCCTCTCAATAAGGCGCCTTCCCCTCAAGCACGCTCAAACGCTACCCCCTCTCTCTATAGCCTTAACGTTCAGTGAAGATTTGAAATCATTGCCTCTCAATAGGGCGCTCTCGGTAAAAATGATTTTTAAATGAAAAACGGCATTTGGAATGACTTGAACCAAGTAAAAAAACATATATGAATAAATAATCGGTTTCACATTGTTTTTCTCGATAAAATACTTTTATTTGTTATTGAAAAAAATACATGTGGGAATGTACAATTTAATTCTAATACAAGATGAGTATTCTTCAAATAGTTTTCAATGAAAAACTATAAATTGCTTAGTTGAATGAAGTATGCCATCTATTGCATACTTTTAATGTTTCTAGTTTTAAATTTCAAAGTATGAGGCCAAGAAGACTATTCTTTTTGCTTTTCGAACGGTCAACTGCAACGCGCATGCTATACATTAGGGTGGCCCAAACAAATTTTTTTTCGAATTTTTATGCAAAATGCCCGAAAATTTGTTCAAATTCACAAAAAAATGGATGAATTTTTTTTATTTTTTAAAATAATATTCAGGGGTGGCGCGAGCCTCATGAAGTTTAACACGTATTTCCCATAAGCAAAAAAGACGTTTTTGTAAATTTTATTCAAACTGCTCAATATGAGGTTAATCGAGTTCGAAATTGACCATTTCTCTTTACAATTACTCACAAAATGCGAATAAAAAATTACTTTTCAAATATCACCCCCATAAGTCTGTTCTGTAGAGTCCCCAAAAAAAACCCATAAGTGAAAAATGGGTTTTTCGAGTTTTTGGCGCTAATTATGATTTTTTTGCGGTTATTTTAACGCGAATTCTATCAAATACATGAAATACTACTTTATACTGACAATTAGATGTTTACTAAAATTGTTTAAATAATTTATGATTGTTTTAAGCAACTTGCTCTTAAAAAGGGTTAGGAAGTCAAGATTTTTTTCTGAACTTTTCAACTTGCTCTTAACGTTTCAGTTAAAGAATGGTAATGATCAATAAAAGTTAACAAAAATAATTGTTCAAAAAATTTGTTATCAATTATAACAATATTTTTTTAGAATAATGCTACAAAGTTGCGGTTTTTTCTGAAATTTTCAACTTTTTGTTCACTTTTCATTCAAAGTAAGTAATTATTTTATTTTTTTAGCAAAAGCATGTGTTTAAACAATTTATTATCATTGCTAATAATATTTTCTTTGTCTAATGATAGGAAATTGCGGTTTCTTCTGGAATTTTTGACTTTTTGCCCACTTTTTACTTGAAGTAAGTTAATATTCAATTTGATTTAACAAAAATCATTGTTTCAAAAAATTATGATTAATTATGGCTACCGTCTCTTAGATGAGTGCAGAAAAAGTGGCGGGTTTTTTCTACAATCAGCTTTATATCCACTTTTCACTTTGTGAGGTATAATTATTGCGAGTTACAAACATGCTTATTTAAACAATAAATTAATGTTTTTGACCATTTTCTCTTAGATAAGTGCTAGAAAGTTGTGTTTTTATTTGACATGTTTAACTTTGCACTGAATGGAATTTAAATGAAATTCAATTGGATTGAATTAGATTGAATTGATTTATTGTTGGGTAAATTAGATTGTTTTTATTAAAATGAAACTTTTTTTTTAAATGTCAACCATTATATTTTTGAATGAAACTTTATATTTTTAGGAATTCAACTCTTTGTTTATTTATTATTTCTTCACAACTAAAAAGGTAAAGCAAAGTTGGAGAGAAGATAGCCATCACCCATAATAATTTGTTTAAATAATTATTTGTGTTGAATTAAATTGAATATTACCTCACTTCAAGTGAAAAGTGGGCAAAAAGTTGAAAATTTCAGAAAAAAACCGCAAGTTTCTATGATTGAGCAAAGAAAATATTATTAGCAAAGATGATAAATGATTTAAGCAATTATTGTTTTACATTAAAAAATTATTACTAGAATCTAATTGAAAAGTGATAAAAAGTTAAACATTTTTAAAAAACTGCAATTTTTCAGCAATCATCTAGAAGGAGATAGCTATAAACATTTACAATTTGTTTAAACAATTATTTTTGCCTAATTAAATTGAATAATTACTTACTTCAAGTGAAAGGTGCGCAAAAAGTTGAAAATTGCAGAAAAAACCCCAAGTTTCTATCATAAAGTGAAGGAAATATTATTAGCAATGATAATAAATTGTCTAAACAATTATTTTCTTGACATGAATTAATTCTTACCTTAATCTAATTGAAAAGTGACAAAAAGTTAAAAATTTCAGGAAAGAACTGCAAGTATGTAGTATTAATCTGGAAGGAGATAGCTAAAACATCTAATGTTTGTTTAAACAATCATGTTTGCTGAATAAAATTAAATAATTACTCACTTTAAGTGAAAAGTGGACAAAAAGTAGAAATTTTCGGAAAAAACCGCAACTTTGTAGCATCATTCTTAGACAATATTGTTATAATCGATAGCAAATTGTTCAAACAATTATTTTCGTTAAACGTAATCAATTATTACCTCGCTTCAACTTAGACGTTGAAAACAAGTTGGAAAATTCAGAAAAAAACCTTGACTTTCTAACCCTTTTCTAGGAGAAAGTTGCTAAAAACAATAATAAATTGTTTAAACAATGTGAATAAACATCTGAATATCAGCATTAGGTAGTTTTTCATGTATTTGAAACAATTTGTGTTAAAAAAACGCAAAAAAAATATAATTAGCGCCAAAAACTTGAAAAATCCGTTTTTCGACTTATGGGGGCTTTTTGGGATCCTATAAAATAGACTTTTGGTGGTGATATTTGAAAAGTAATATTTCATTCGCATTCTGTGAATAATTGTGAAGAGAAATGGTGAATTTCGAACTTGATTCACCTAATATTGAGAATTCTGAATAAAATTTACAAAAACGTCATACTTCTTACGGGAAATACGTGTTCAACTTCATGGGGCTTGCACCACCTCTAACAATAAATATTTTTTTTTTCAAAAAAAAAGCTTTTTTTGTGGATTCGAACAAATTTCCGGGCGTTTTGCATAAAAATTCGAGAAAAAAAATGCTAATGCATTTTTGGATCACCCTATTATACATTAGGGTGGATCGAAAAACGCGTTTTTTCCGTAATACAATTCTAATTGCGCTGAAAACTTGCGCATAGGCGTCATTATGAAGGGAAAAATTAGAAAAACATTTTTTTTGCAAAATTCGAAATCGCGCAGAAGGCCCAAAGTTACCAAAAAAGTAAAAATACCAGTAATTTTCAAAATTATACAAAAATTGCAAACAAAAAACCTTTTCTTTTTAATATTGAAAAGAAAGTTATTAAGAGTGTCCTTATTGCATAAAAAAAATAATTAGACCCATTAGAGTTTAACTGAATTTTGGCAAAAGGCCTGAAGTTGCGGGTTGTTTCGTAAAGAAACGATATTTCATGATTTTCGACGATTATAACACGATTATAACGATATAACGCGCCTTCATTCGGGGAGCGCCTTATTCAGAGGCAAAGCGAGCAAAAATCTCGAGAGCAGCGAAGAATGTAAGTCAAAGCAACGCGTTTCCTGGAAAACACTTCCCCTGCTATCCCGAGAAGCGCCTTATTGAGAGGCTGTATTGTATTATAATCGTATAGGACAAGTTGATGATCTGAAAAATGATGTCAATTTTGAACTTACGTGCAACTGACAAAATGCAATTGCTAGATGCTTCACCACTTGAGTTGATGGCAACTACTTTATAAGGACCAGCGTCATCCAAAAAAGCCTCGTGAATAACAAGAGAGCATCTATCCCCCTGGAATAGTAATTGAAAGTCCGCGGACTCCTTCACAGGTCGTTCATCATGATACCAAATCACCTGTTCGAGAATGACATTGTTGATTATTATGATTCACTAGGTTAACAAACCTAGTGCTTAATATTAATCTTGATGGAATAGATGAAATCAAAGATCCATATATGTAGAACCTAGTTGGCATATATATAGTTCCGAGTGAGAAACAACTGTACCTCAGGTTCTGGATGTCCAATAATAATGCAGTCCAATCTAGCACTTTCTCCTTCTTTGATTTTAATATCCTTCAATGGAAGTCGAATACTAGGAACTATCGGTTCCATATCACTACAGAGTTGTTCCGAATCACTAGTTTCGTTTGTTGGAAGTCTCCCCTTTACAGAAACGTTGCAAGATGCTGTCGCTTCTCCAGAAGAATTCCGCGCAATCACGACGTAACTTCCGGCGTCCTTTGGGAACGCTTCCGAAATGACGAGACTGGTTCTCCCTCCATCAGTGTGTATCTGCGCAAAGGGTATTGAGTGTACATCGGGAAGATTATTTCCTTTTGTCTACAATTCATCCCTGTCTTTTTAGCTTGTTTTGAATTAGAAGCATACCGGAGGTAATGTTGCTAAAAATACTTAAGGATAGTAGTGCTCTTAGTTCATTCTAGCCCATGCTCATATGTCAACTTAAACTGGCTCTAGGGAAGGGGTTTCTTGCTAATAAACATGTACCTCATCCTTTTAGTAATGATCAATTTAAAGAAATAATATTTTCCATTTACCTTAAGTGTACTAGTGTCTTCAATAGGGTTTCCATCGTGAGTCCAGCTTAATTCTGGTGTAGGATTGCCTGTTGCTTCGCATTCCAGTTTTACTTTCTCTCCTGTCCTAGCCATGATGTTAGGAGGAGATAATATGATTTGTGGTTTTTCTGTTGCTGGAACTGCAACATCTTGAGGAGCTGAAGAAGAAGAAACGATTCATGTCAATCAAAACTGTCAATTTTTCCAAATATTTGTGTAATGACAATATTATCTATTCAAATTCTGGAGAATTAATAATGACCTCCAAAAAAACTTACGTTTGACAGTCAAACTGCATGAAGTGAAAGCTTGTCCTAAACGGTTCGCTGCCTTGCACGAGTAGGTAGCTTGATCATCAAGAAAAACTTCTTCAAATTTCAATACTGCTTCTCCGTTATTATATGTAATTGAATAATCTGGCGAATTGTCAATGTTTATATCATTTTTGAACCACAAAACATTAGGCAATGGATTTCCTTCCACAACGCACTCTAATCTATGAGTTGAACCTTCATTTGCAATTGATGGCTGAAGTTCTCTAAGGAAATGTGGAGGACTTGGTTGCTCTTCAGGTGCAGTTTCTGAAAATCATTGTATTGTTAAAAGAATCTGAGGAACTTTATTTAACATTTAATTTCTTACCTTTGACTGTTAGTATTGCTTCCGTTTCGGCGAAACCAATATCATTAGAAGCTTTGCATGTAAATCTAGCTGAATCTTCAGTAAATGTTTCTTCAATAGTGAGACTGCAAACTCCCTCCTCATAGTTGGTTAGATAATCTGGATTATTGATTATCGATATGCCATCCTTATACCAGCAAACTTCTGGTTCTGGATAACCAATAACACGACATGTAAAAGTAAGTTTCTCTCCTTCTTGCATCGTAGCATCATTTAGTGTAACTGTAAACTGTGGTGCCATTGAAACAGGTATATTCAATAACTGAGGTTCCGACATCTGTTGATCCACATCATCGTTTGTTGGTTTTGAATTTACTCCTTGTTCTTCTTCTATTTCTTCCTTATTTAAGGTTGACTCTTGTTGCAGGGTTGGTTCAGTCTGAATTGGCACAGATCCCGCAATTTCAGTCTGTTATAAAAAATGTAGAAGCATTAAAAAGTTCAGAAATTATTTTAGATACGGAATGATTTTCAAATTTGGTTGTCACTGGTCAATAGGGTAGTTCAAATTTTTTTTCGAATTTTTATGCAAAACGCCCGGAAATAAGTTTGAATCCACAAAAAAATTAACGCATTTTTTTTTGAAAAAAAATATTTATAGGTGGCGCAAGCCCCCTGAAGTTTAACACGTATTTTCCATAAGGAAAGAAAGACGTTTTTGTAAATTTTATTCAGAATGATCAATATTAAGTGAATCAAGTTCGAAATTTACCATTTCCTTGACAATTTGTCACATAATGCGAATAAAATATTACTTTTCAAATATCTGCCCCATAATTCTGTTTTATAGGTACCCAAAAAACCGCTATAAGTGAAAAAATTGGTTTTTCGAGTTTTTGGCTCTAATTATGATTTAATGCGGGTTTTTTAACGCAGATTTTTTCAAATACATGAACTAACACTTTATAGTGATAATTAGATGTTTATATGAATTTCTAAATCAATTTACTATTGTTTTTAGCAACTTTCTCTTAGGAAAGGGTTAAAAAGTGAAGGTTTTTTCCTGAATTTTCCAACTTATTTTCAACGCTTTAGTTGTAGCAAGGTAATCATCAAATAAAATTAACAAAAATAATTGTTTAAACAATTGGTTATTAATTATAACAATATTCTCTCAAAATAATGCTACAAAGTTGCGGTTTTTTCTGAAATTTTCGACTTTTTGTTCACTTTTCACTTAAGATAAGTAGTTTTTAAATTTATTTAGCAAAAATACTTGTTTAAACAAATTTTTAATCTCCATAGCTATCTTCTTCTAGAATAATACTACATAGTTGCGGTTTTTTCCTAAAATTTTTAACTTTTTAACACTTTTCAATTAGATTGGAGTAATAATTGATTCATGTTGGAAAAAATAATTGTTTGAACAATTTATTATCAATGCTAATAATATTTCCTTTGCTGAATGATAGAAACTTACGGTTTTTAAAATGAAATGAGTTAACAAACATGCTTAGTTAAACAATTTATTATTGTTCATAACCATTTTCTCTGAAATAAGTGCTGCAAAGTTGCGGTTTTTTCCGAAATTTTCCAATTTTTGTCCACTTTTCACCTAAAGTAAGTAATTATTTGATGAAATTCAGCAAACATATTTGTTTAAACAAATGGTTAATCTTTATGGCTATCTTTTTCTAGATTAATACTACATAGTTGCAGTTTTTTCCACTTTTCACTTAGTGAGGTAATACTTATTGCCAGTTAACTAACATGCTTATTTAAACAATTTATTATTGTTTATAACCATTTTCTCTTAGATGAGTGCTACGAAGTTGCGGCTTTTTTCTGAAATTTTCAACTTTTTGTCCACTTTTCACTTAAAATATGTAATTTTTGAATTTAATTTAGCAAAAATAATTGTTCAAACAAATTGTTGATGTTTATGGCCATCTTCTTCTAGATTAATACTACATAGTTGCGGTTTTTTCCTGAAATTTTTACCTTCTTATCATTTTATAATCAGATTAAAGTAATTAATAATTCATGTTGAAAAAATAATTGTTTTAACAGTTTATTATCATTGCCAATAATATTTTCTTTGTCTGAGGAAAGAAACTTGCGGTTTTTCTTAAATGTTTAACTTCTTGCCCTTTTTTCACTTGGAGTGAGTTACTATCTGATTTAATTCAAAAAAAATAATTGTTTGAACAAATTATTATTATATATGTCTTTCTTCTCTTAGATTAGTGCTAAAAAGTTGCGGTTTTTTCTAAACTCTTAAGCTTTCTGTCCACTTATCACTAAGTGATGTGATAATTGATGCGAGTTATTAAACATGCTTATTCAAACAATCTAATATTGTTTTTAACCATTTTCTCTCAGATAAGTGCTGCAAAGTTACGTTTTTTCTGAAATTTTCAACTTTTTGTCCTCTTCTCACTTAACGTAAGTAATTGTTTAATTTAATTTAGCAAAAATAATTTTTTAAACAAATTGTTATGTTTATAGCCATCTTCTTCTAGAATACAATTCGATGAGATCGAATGGATTTATTTCTTGGTTAAATTAATTGTTTTTATTCCAAAAAAAAAATTCCAATAAGTACCATTACATTTTTGATTGAAAATTTATATTTTTAGGTCGAGAATTCAACTCTTTGTTTGAAATTTGAACTTCTTTCTTTAAAAATTGAATTTTTGCGTTGAAGATCCATAATTTTAGTCGAAAATTCGGAATTCAAATTCCACTGAACGAATTCAGCTTTTTTTTAATTAATTTTTTTTTGAAATTCGGAAAAAGAACAATAATGATGTACCTAAAATAATACAACAGTGGCGAATGCAGGGGAGGGGGTCACCCCCCCCCCAAGTTTCTGGAGATCTGAACACTGAATTCATACGTTTTGACGACGAACTGGCGTCGAAACAAAATTTTACTACTGTGATACAATACTATTTGAAACATAATTC
>WSXT02147345.1:0-10354 GCA_011762715.2 Neuroterus valhalla
TATTTATTAAGAAAAAGTTCCTAGGGCTAGGCAGCCCTCTAAGGAACAAGATGATACATGCTTATTACATAAGTGTGAGATTGATCCTTTAGAATTTTGAATAGAATGAACTTATTTTCGATAAAAATGTTGGTTATCTAGTTCTATACTTATTGCTGATCCTTCCGAATTCAAAATTCCAGCTTAAGAAGATCTACATTCTTTCATTTATTGAAGAGCTTTTTGTGATTTATTATTATTAGACCTTAGTTTTTAAGCCTTTGAATAATAAATAAAGTCCTATCCCAAAAAATTGAGAACATTATTATTAGATGCAGATTATTATATATCCGTATTCATTCAGAAAGCTTAATTTGAGTTTCAGATTTCAGATATTTAAAAAAAAAATTCAGAAACAAAAATATTATTAAAGGTATTCTCAAACATTATTAAAATCAATGCAAGCTCAAAATTTTAAAATGCA
This sequence comes from Neuroterus valhalla, assembly GCA_011762715.2. Taxonomy (NCBI): domain Eukaryota; kingdom Metazoa; phylum Arthropoda; class Insecta; order Hymenoptera; family Cynipidae; genus Neuroterus; species Neuroterus valhalla. The sequence goes on from WSXT02147345.1 coordinate 464, forward strand.
GATGCTTCTAATTTTGGAATCTTCCAACTTTTTCCTGAAATGCAAATTTAAGGCGCTAATCTTTGAATGTTTCTAGTTCCAATTTTGAAAATTCTTCTCATTTCAAAAAAAGGAGGAAAATTAGAAAAAATTCTCAAAATGGGGATTATAGGGGATTCTGAGAAAAATATGAAAAATCAGAGACTGACCGAACTCTGTCTCGCTCTACATTCGCGTTTTGCTCATTGCTGGCAACGTAATTTTTTCATGACAAGATTATGGTTCTAGAACTTGTAGATCGCAAAAAATATGGACCATGATTGCGCGACCGGATACGATATTGCTCGGGCCTTTGACAGCGCAGCGGTGCACGCATAATAACATTGGCATTCCTCTCACCGTTTATACACTAGTATTTTACTTATCATTTATGTAATATGCATTGACAATAAATCGTAATGTGCATATTATGCAGCTTCGGTGTAGATTGAAAAGTTTTGCAATTCTGATTTTAAAATCCACAACTTTGTCTTAGAACGATGCTCTCGATTGTGCAATAATTCCGAGAAACAATGTAGTGAGTACGCGACCCAGATATTATTGAGAATTAATTAACTGACGAGGATTACATGACAGAAAAGAATGTTTAAAAATGTTCAAGAAATGTCCTTGAGTCATTGTTCCAGCATTATCAGTCATGGCCAACATCATTGTTTTGAATTCTATTACGATAACAATATTTATTTTCCATTTACAATGAGTAAGAATTTGTAGCGAAATTATACAATTGACAAGCATTTGCTATTGTGAGACAATTCGCTCTGCGCACCTGGCGGCATTTGTCCGGAACTGCGTCAGTAATATCAGTTAAATCCCGACTTATCTAAATTTATAATGTAATCATTACCAAACTTAGTCACCTGATTTAAGAGTTTTGACGCCAACATTTTTGATCTTTTTTTTTCATTGCTCCCATATCTTGAAGTTATTTGTCACGACACTTCAGATTCGAAATCGTAAATTGCAAAATTTATGGATGCTTCAGAACGCACTTATTTTTCTGTCTCTTCAGTATTTGAATAGTAGACTATATTGCTGTAGCGTCGTCACCCTCGCTCCAGATTTATGCAAACTTGGCGCCAAGTTGGTACGCACTCTCGAGTTTATAGGTTATCGATAAAGCAGCTGAAAACGACAGACTGGTTACTGCACTTCACTCTGACCAATTAAGACAGCTCAGCGCCGCAATCATAGTGATACTTCACGATATGTAAATTCAACCCGCGACGCGTCTCGATGTACACCCAGATTGCTATCAGATTGCAGTTTCCTTTGCCAGTTACAACGTTCTTCAACCGTAATAGCTAAGATACGAGTTCCAACAAACCGAAAAACATGCTTTTCTTATCGTTTCCACGATCTTTGAATAAAATTAGTGCAGAAATTCTCCTTATGCTTCAAATTATTTTTTTTCTTGCAAGAGAAGAGTTTACCTTTCTTCCTCCTTCTCTTATTATTTTACCTACAAGTTTCACTTCCAACTTGCATGCTCCCTCAAGCACTTGCTTTTTTTGAGACCATGCAAGTTGGTACTGAAAATTGTAAGAGGAAAAATGATAAGAAGAAGGGAAGTTTGATCGTAGGGAAAAAGTGCAATTGAAATAAAATGTGCGAGTAGAAACCACGTGCGTCTGAAGTGAAACTTCATCAACGGCAAAACGATGTAAACTTCAGACTGTTGTGCTAAATGAGTCAACTTCTATAAGTTGCATGAATGATCTGCGATTTATCTATCTGTCTCCTTTTCTCATTCTTCCACTTACAAATTTCACTTCCAACTTGCGTGCCTTCTCGAACCTGCATTTTATTTTTTGGTAGACCACGGAAGTTGAAACTGAAACCTTCAAGTGAAAGAATAAGAGAATAAGAGGGAAAGGTTAATCACAGGTTAGTCGTGTGATTAAAGAAAGTAAAATCATTCAGCACAGTTTGCATTGTTTTGTCGTTGCTGAAGTTTCACTTCAGACGCACGTGTTTTCCATACGCACGTTTTTTCTTCACACTCTTGCTCATTCTCCACTCTTTTCAAAGATTCTTTCCGAGATTTTTCTTGTTCCATCTTTTTCCGAATAAAGCTCCCCCCTTTTCTTCCTATTTTCGCTATTTTTGGCTCAAAGTTTTTTTGTTGTTATTCAAAAGTCCACTTTCATATTTTTTGTTCAAAATTTTGCCACTTGGTGGAAACTCGGTTCCAAGTAGTAGATTCAACCACTTGGTTAACATTTTTTTCGGCTTGGAATTCATTTTCAGATTAGAAAATTCAACTATTCCGTATTTGGTTGAAAATTAATCTTCTTTGATTGTGAAATCAACTATTTGGTTCGAAAGTTTCTGTGATTTTTTGATAATATCCGTCTGACAAAAAATTTATCTTTTCGGTCAAAAAATTATCTTATCGGTTGAAATCTGTTTTGTTCGAAATTCCTCTTCTTGGCTTGAGAATTCAGCAATTTAGTTGAAAATTGAATTTTTTTAATGCGAAAATTAACTGTTTGGTTCGAAATTTTATAATTTTTCAATAAAAATGAACATATATTTCCTAGAAAATCACTTTTTCTGTCAAGAAATTTTTTGTTGGATCATTAATCTTTTCGGCAAAAAATTCATCTTTGTAGTTGAAAAAGGTAAAAAAAGCACGTACTTTGGTGACATTCATATTTCGAGTGAAGAATTCAACTATTTCGTTGTGGAATTTTTTTTCCTAGTAGACATATATTTTTCTTGTTAAATATTGATCTATTGCATTAATAATTTAGCTATTTTGTTGAGAATTCTTCTTTTTTTGTTCAATATAACTGGTTGCAATTTTTCCTTTTTGCAAGACAGTAATTTTTTTGAGGTGATCTCAGTATTCTATTTTCGATTAAAATTTTTTTTTCCGTAGGTAGGAAATGCAGGTATTTTGTTAACAATTAAATCATTCCATATGAGGCTTAATTGTTTCGTTGGACAGTAAACTTGAAAATTGAACTGAAAAATTGAACTTGGGAATCGAACATCAATCTTCTTGATACAAAACTCATATTTTTGGTTCGAAATTTAACAATTTGGTTGAAAATTCTTGTCTTTTGTTGAAATTTTCCTTTTTTTGATTGGGAGTTCAACTGTTTGGGAAAGATTTTTCTTTATTACGTGAAATCAACCCTTTGAAATTCTTTTTTTGGTTGAAATTTAATCTTTTCAAGTTGAAAATTGAACTATTTGGTTGGAAATTTGGAATTTCATATTTCTTTCTTTGAAATTTGATCTCTTTCGTTGAGGATTAAACAATTTTTTTGAGAATCCGCCTTTTTCTGTTGAGTTCGAATGGTTGAGCATTTGTTTTATCTTCCGTCGAAAATCTATTTTTAAACTGAACATGGTATTATATTTTTCATCTTTGTATGTAGAAGATCCAGCTGTTTGGTTGAAAAATAGATTGTTCTGTTGTAAGTGAAACATACTTTGTTGAACATCAATCTATTTTATGAAAATTATCAGTTTTTGGGAAAAATTCAATTTTTCCGGAAAATTGGCCCTTCTGTTCAAAAACATATCTTTTACGGTACAAAAGTAATCTTTCTTGGTTTGCAAGAGGATTTTTGTAAAAAAAACTTGTCTTGCTGGCTGAAAAATTCAATTATTTGCTGAAAATAACTATTTTGGTATACTAATCTTTTTTGGTCAGAAATTCAACTGTTTTTTTCAAATTAGTCCTTTATGATTGGAAGTCCGTATATTATGGATTTCGTATTGTTATTATCTTGTTCAATTGAAAATAATCCTATCAGCTGGAAAATATAATTATTTGGCTAGAAGCTCAACTATTTTGTTAAAAACGTGGCTTTTGGGTTTGAAAATGATAAGAAACAAAGAATAAGGGGTGTTGAGGAATAAATAAGGGTTTTCAACGAGGGGTGACACAGGGGGAGGGGGCGTTGCAAATAAAGCAAAATTATTAGCGAAGTTTATGGATGGCCTCTGGCAATAACGCACGACGTACGTAGCAGATTCGCGTACTGCGTAATGGGAACTGAGGAAGATAGTGGGGGAATAGTATATAGTGTACACTGTACATTCGAACCGTTACAGTTTCACTAAGAGCGTCACCGCTTTGCCAGTTCACAACGCGCGTATAGAAGTTTCACTTCAAACATAATATCAGTTTCACTTCAAACACAATATCAGTTTCACTTGATCGAATTTTCTCTTATAAAAATTGACAGCACATGACCCTGGTAACCAGCTCAAATAATCGAGGTTGTCTTCGTTCGGGTGTTGATAATTTATGGTGCCCATGATCAAATTGCACTCGTTTTTTCTGCAGCGTACAACTGCATATGGCACTAAATAAGTAATCATTTAAGGAACAAGACCGATCGTTTGTTATAGGAACGATGACACTCGTTAAACAAAACGAGACACTTTCGCAATCTGCGGCATGGTCCGGTTGCAATTTTTTTTTCTCGAATGTAATTCATTTCAATCTTGGACAATCAACCCCGAACGACTTCTGCTACCGTTTCGTGATGTTACAGGCGGTACTTCTTTTAATTATTGTTATCAAGTGGACTTAATAAGAATTTTACGTTTCTCTTTGACGCTCAAATGCCGATTCAGCTTTTTCTTGAGAACGCTTTTCTTGGGCCTTGAATTTGGTAATTGGTTTTTTTTTGTAGAAGACTCAGAAAGTCAAGATTTACAAAACAGAAATCTTTTCCAGGGTCCTTTTATCAATTGAATCAAAGTGAATTCCTGAATATTCTATCGAGCAGAGAAATAAGGTTGAAACGAATCAGAACATAAATACATACTAACATTTCGTGAATGCATTATGGAAAAGTTTCTTTTTTTCATGTTTCATGTGTCAGTCACTGACCCCCTTTCTTTCCATCCATCCATCCATCGCCTTACTCTTGTGCTTGATCTTGGTCTCCTCGCCTATCAGCATAATGCCGCATTATGCCGATGCTAACTCGAGATTTAAGACAAAAGAGATCTGAGAAATACGCTCGCTATTCAGGCGCCACTTCAATATCTTCGTTGCTCTACTTGTTGAGGAAAAACGAATCTTTATGCTAAAAGCGAAACGAAAGAAAATTTTGCCACTTCTTATTGCCATTATGGCGTTCTATCGTTCAATCGTACAAAAACACATTTATTAGAAGATATAATGAGGTTGTTGCGCAATTAGTTTCAATCGTTTTTGATGAAAACTGGCAGAACTACGGCCGTCGTGCAAAAGCAACTTTTTTACATTGCTTGCTTATTTCGCCCGATGAAGCTGGCGAAATAAGGAAAGTAGCTTATTTCTCCCACCGGAATGTGTGCAGGAGGGAGAGGCGGGCAACATATTATTAATAAAATTATTTGTTAATTTATAGTTAACCTATAAATGTTATCATTGCACATGCAAAACATGAGAAGCGAGTAAAAAGAATATAACCTCAAAATGTCAAAGAAGGCTTAGAAGCCAACACGGTTTTGTGGTTATAACCATCTCAGTTAGGTGGCGCAAACATCGAAAGCGGAAAATTTGAATTTCCTTGTACTTGCTATCATCGCGACGATTGAAACTTTTGAATTTGAAGAAAGAAGAAGAAGCAAATAACATCGCTATGAACAAACTATATGCTTTGTATTTTTTAAAGCGTCACAAAATCTTACGTTTTGTCTCTCTAAACGACGAAACTTTTTTTGCTTAACGACAAATTGAGAATTATTATTTAATATTATTATTATTATTTATTACAAAAAATTGTTATATATATATATATATAATTCAAACTAATATAACTATTTTCCTTATTTCGCCAGCTTCTTCGGGCGAAATAAGGCAAGCATGCTATTTCGCCAGCTTTTTCGGGCGAAATAGGCATTCCGTAAAAAAAGGTATTTTTGTACGACGGCCATAGTTCTGCTAGTTTTTATCAAAAACGAGTGAAGCAAATTGTACAACAACCTAATTATATCTTCTAATAAATGTGTTTTTGTTAGATTGAACTAAACCTTCATGAGTTGGAGAAAAAATTATTGAAAATGCTCTTATTTTCATAACAAGAAGTAGATACAACCCCTTATATCAGATTTTAGAATTTTCCTTTCTTAAGACACGTTTAAAAAACGACGGCATTTAATTTAATATCTTACTCAAGGTTACTATTTCCAGTATACATATTTCTAATTACAGCGAGGTGTTTCAAAAGATGCAAGAATGTTCCTTCCTGAGAACAAAAATTAAGCAATTATACACTTGAACACCATTAAGTAATTTGAAATTTTTTTCATGGAAGTTAAAGTCTCTTCTAAGTCCGACACTTTCAGTTAACTGAAGTTTCCATTCTCTTTGTTCGCATATGTTCAAGAAGTTCTACTTCAAAACAAGATCCATAATTTGAGTAGAAGATTCGAATTTCCAATTTCACTGACTGAATTCAGCTTCTTTGTTTTAATTCATTTTTTTTAACATTGGGAAAAGAACAAAAATCATTTTCCTGAAACAATACAATACTATTAAAAATATGATTCTCTCTAATGTTCATATATTATTTGTTCACAACTAAAATGGTAAAGCAAAAGTAAAGAGATCATAGCCATAAACAATCCTAATTTGTTTAAACACTTATTTTTGTTAAATTAAATTAAATATTAACTCATTTCAAGTGAAAAGTGGGCAAAAAGTTGAAAATTTCAGTACAAACCGCGAGTTTCTATTATTAAGCAAAGAAAAAATTATTAGCAATGATGATGAATTGTTCAAGCAATTACTTTTTTGAAATGAATTAATTATTACTTCAATCTAATTGAAAAGTGATGAAAAGTTGAAAATTTCAGGAAAAAAACGCAACTATGTAGTATTAATCTAGAAGATGATAGATAAAAACATTCACAATTTGTTGAAACAATTATTTTTGCTCAATTAAATAAAACAATTACTTACTTCAGGTGAAAAGTGGACAAAAAGTTGAAAATTTCAGAAAAGAATCACAACTTTGTAGCATTACCCTAGAAAAATATTGTTTTAATTAAAAAAAATTTTTCAAACAATTATTTTTGTTAACTTCAATTGATTATCACCTCGCTTCAACTGAAACGTTGAAAATAGGTTGAAAAATTCAGAGAAAAACCTGGACTTTCTAAACCTTTTCTGAGAGAAAGTTGCTACAACAATAATTACTTGTTAAAAAAATTTAAATAAACATCTTACTATCAGTATAAAGTAGTATTTCATGTATTTGAAACAATCTGCCTTAAAAACCCCGCAAAAAAAATCATAATTAGCGCCAAAAACTGAAAAAACCCATTTTTTCACTCATGGGGTTTTTTGGGGACCCTATAATACAAACTTATGAGGGCGATATTTGAAAAGTAATATTTTATCCTCATTCTGTAACCAATTATTGTAAAGTGAATTTCGAACTCGATTCACCAAATATTGAGAATTCTGAAAAAAATTAACAAAAACGTATTTTTTTTCTTAACCTTTTTCTTCTTAACCGTGTTAACCTTCATGGAGCTTGCGCCACCTCTTAATATTATTTTTGAAGGAAATTTGTTTAATTTTTTGTGGATTCGAACAAATTTCCGGGCGTTTTTCATAAAAATTCGAAAAAAAAAATTTTCTGATGCATTTTTGAATAACCTCACTCTACACGAACTTACATGTGTACCCATATCTAAATTATTCGGGGAGCTGTAAGAAGTTGTTGAAAAATTTGCGATGAGACAATGTACTACGAAACAAATCCCGCCGGAGTCCATGAAAAGACAAGGGGGCCAAAGACAAAAAGACGAACTTGGAACAAGTCGTGCATACACAAATTGCTGCAAAAAGGAAAGAGAACGAAGAGAAATCGGCTTCTACTGCTTCTTTCGCCAAATTCTAGCTCTTATTCCGTACACTTGTTTGAAGAGAATAAATGTTTTAAAAATGTGAATCCAAGATTTTGATAAAGAAACGAGTTTTTGATAAATTTTAACAAATTATTTTTAAGACTGAATTTGAATCAAGGTTAATCGATTCTTCATTCTAAATTAAAATTCTAATTTAGCTGATGTTTCGAGAATAACTAAATTTTGGAAAAAGGCTAAGGTTTCTTACAAATGCAATAAAGCCACTAAATGATGGAACACCATTTTGATCATCATGAGAATTCTTCTTCTAACTCATTCTCCTCTCATCCCTTTTGGTCTTGACTTCTGATTCCGAACATGCAGTTTGTCAAGTTTTTGTCACCGCAAAAAACATCCACCAGAATCTCGCTTGGGGCGATCCAAGGATTGTTTCGATTACTTCCTACTTTTGTTTTTCCCTCTCTTTCTCCTGAATTTTTTACACTTGTTTGAGTAGCTTCATCGCCAAAACGAATGGAAACATAAAAGCAGGTTGATCGCTGCCATTGTTCTCTATCACTGGTGAATTTATACCGAAAATGCAGGAGCGGATCGTTAAATTGAAAACCATCACAAGTTGGAAACAAAATGGTCACAAATGGCAAATGTGTCCTAAAAATCGGATACATAGTAATCCAAGTCCTTTAAAGCAAAAAGCAACTATATAACTAAAATAAAATATTTGTTCAAACATCTCAGTGGAAAATAACCAAGAGAATATATTTAATTCTTTGCTTGTATTGCTAGCTTTATAAAGAATTATAAAATTATAGCCTATCATCTTAGTTACCTAATAGGTCGTCAGAAATAATAAGTTTGAGATACGCAGGTAGTATAAGCTGGATCTGCTTATTAGTAATTACTTATCTTTCTTGACTTTGAAACTTTGCAACACATATAATAAGTTTCTACTGAGATAAATGTAGGTAAAATATAATTGGACATTTCCACGATTCAAATATCTATTTCTTTTAATCGAGTTACAGATAAATCATTAATTTGAGCAAAAGTATACAAAAGTATACAAAAGTGGACGAATGTAAAGATCTTGCTGTTTTGAAAGCAGTTAAATTGCATTTGCAATATAATGTTAAATACATTTAATAATTCAAAAAAAGTAATTCTATTCAAAAGTTTATAATAGATAGATCATAAATTAGATATAGATAGATTACACTGGAAAATAAACCAAGCACGCTACCATCTGAGCTACAGTGCCTTCCTTCACTTGAATTCTGTATTTCTTCCAAAAAAGTCAATGTACATAATTTGAGTATTTATTCAGCCAAAAAAACGAAGTTTGTACGCAACAGTGCAATTTTTATTCAAAGTAGATGAATCTACTTGACTCCTCAACAAAAACCGATTAATTTTCTAAGAAAAATTCAAATTTTTAACCAAGAAAAGATAAAACTGGTAATAAATGGTTGAATTTCTAACGAGAGAGTTGCGTTCCCAACCGAGAAAGATTTTTTACTCAAAAAGAGAAAGATGGCAACCAAATTGGTAAATTTTTCGTTCGAAAGTAGATTTCTGTGCAAAAAAGTTGATTTTTAACCAGAAAAGTGTAAAATTTGTTGCCAAAAATTTACAAAATCGTTTTTGCAGAAAAAAAATAATTAAAAAAGAGAGATAAATCACTAGCCAAATTAATAAATTTCTAAAAAAACATTCCGAATATTCTACCAGATCAATTTTGTGGAAGTTTTGTAATGATGTTTAAACATTAAAACATAGGTGACACAGTTATGAGCTCGGCTTTGATACCATTTTCAATTGCAATTTTAATGACCAACTAGATATAAAAAATATGTGATTTCAGCTAAATTTTGGAATTTTTTAACAAAATACATTCAAACTTCAAACACAAGCAGATGCATTCTAGACCGAAATGATGAGTTTTGAAGAAAAAATCTGCCCGCTGCGCGGGCACATTCTCATCGCGCGCAGCTCGCTTCGCTCGCAAGTTTGAGCGCGCCT
>WSXT02147356.1:0-10354 GCA_011762715.2 Neuroterus valhalla
CAGTCAATCAAAATCGAAGTTTCAATAAAATCAAAAAGAATAAAAAATTACGGACGTCAAAATTATATAAAATTGTGCGAATTCCTAGCAAAAACGTTCGAATTATAAAATTTGTCATTCCAAAACCCATTTGAAAAAACAGTTGATTTTTCGAGCCCAAAAAAAAGAATTTTCTACAAAATAATTGAACATCCTCCGCAAAAATTAGAATTTCTATAAGAAAAGTTTACCAGAAAGTGTCTTAATTGTCAATTAAAGGCATTATTTTTCATCAGAAGAAGACAAATCCTTAAGAAAAACATACATTTTGGAAACAAGTCCATGAGTTCTCAAGTGCCAACAATAATTCCCAACGAAGGATAAAATAGATGAATTTTCAGTTTACAAAAATCATTTTCTACAAAAAGAAAGAACAAAAAATTTCCAACAAAATAGTCGAAGCCTGAAAATCAAGTAAAATTTTCAATTCTGTTAGTCGTGAACCCAGAGGCGCACAGAGGGAGGGGCAAGTGGGTCGATTTGCCCCGGGCCCCGCGCCCAACGGGGCCCTGCTGAAGCCAATTATCCATTAATATGCGAATTTGAAAATAAGGTTCCCACAATATCTCAATATTCTGCCCCGGGCCCCCTTCAGCTTTTGTGCGCCCCTGCGTGAACCAAAAAAATAATAGTAGATTCTTTGATTGATTTTGCATCAAAAATAGTTTGCAAATCTTGTACCTCCACTCCCTTCCCTTCCCCTGGCAGTGTGTCGTGGTTTTTGGACGGTCCACAATATGTTTCCTGCACAAAATCTTCCGAGACAGAACATTGTTATAAAATAATAAAATACAGTCTCTGGTATTACAATTTTCCAGATTATTTATTCATTAACTGTGCCTATGAGTCACAGAGTTATTGTGCATTATGCTTACCCGCTAGAAAATTATTCATGAATACGTGCTGATTGAGTAGCCTTGAAATACCAACATAATAGCCATCTAAGAGAGGCAAAAAGAGATAACTGTATTTCTCATGCAGCGTGTCTAAACGTACGTACAGATGTTTATTGTCATCGAATGAGCAATATTTTTTATCCAGTCTTGGTAAATTTGTCACATCCGACCATTTTTAGTTTTTCCTATTTTCTGTACTCGTATAGAAATAAAGATCGGGATTAAGTAGGGCTCTGTATACTTTTCCCTATTTCAGGAAAAAGGGTAAGGGTCGGACTATGTTCCAATTTTGAGAATGAAATTCCTAAAAAATTTTCAAATAAGAAAGGCTTCTGAGTAGAGATTTAAAGGAAGTTTTTGTCGGATTGTGGAATTTGCAATAAAGAAAGTTACGATGAATTTGAAAAAAGTTGATTTTCAACAAACTGATCAGTTTTTGATCATAAAACATCATTCTTAACTAAAAATGATGTAATTAAATTTCTGTTTCAAAATACGGTTACAATTAGGAAAAGAAAACGAGTTCTGAGCAATGTATTTCATTTCTCAACCAAAAAATATCAGTTTTAAACCGAAAAGTCACGTATTAAGTTTTCAGTCAAAATAATAAAATTGTCGAAAAAATACAGATGAATTTTCAACCAAAAGACATATTTTTGAATCAAGAAGAACACGAATGTCAAATAATTCTTGAATTTTTTACCAAAAACGATAGATTTTTTACAAGTACGTTGAATTCTCAAGCAGGAAGATTTATTCTAACAAAACGGTTAGATTTTTTTTTAAAGTTAAATTTTAGACAAAAGATTTTTATTTCCAGAAAATAGAAAGTTTTGAGTCAAGAAGGAAAAAAGGGTAATATTTCTTTGTCAGAAATAACACGAATTTAAAAAAAAAAAGTAACTTTGGGAACGAGAACAATCGATTCTTTATAAAAGAGTTGAATTTTCAACAAGAGAAATCACCGCAATAAAAAGAGTTTATTCTTAACAAAATAAGGGAATTTTAAAGAGAAGAGTTGAATTTCCAACCAAAGAAAAAATTTGAGTCCAAGAAGAACAAAGAGCTTAACTAGAGTAATAAATCTTCCATTTCCATTTAAAAAGCTCCTTCTAAACTGTTCTTTAATTACAAATAATATAATTTTTCCCCAAAACATCGATTTCTCATTAGCAGATGCATAATTTCAATGAGCTGAAGGCTGTGTCAGAGTGACCAAGAAGCCGTGGTAAATTAGCGAGAAACTTATTCACAGTCTCAGGTAATAGAATTTTCCAGATTATTTATTCATTGACTGTGGTTATGAGTCACCGAGTCATTGGGCTTTACGTTTTTCCGCTAGATAATTACTCATGAATGCGTGCTGATTTTCTGGCCTCGAAATACCAACACAATTGGCCGTCTGAAAGAGGCAAATAAAGAAAACTGTTTTTTCATGCGGTGTGTCTAAACGTACGGACAAATGTTTCTAATCATTGAATGAGCAATATTTTTCATTCAGTCTTGGTAAATTTGTCACATCCGACCCTTTTTAGTTTTCCTATTATCTGTACCCGTGTAGAAATTTAGATCGGGATTGAGTATGGCCCTGTATTGGTTTCTCTATTTCTGATTGAGCGTTGATCAGGAAAAATGGGAATGGCCGGATTTTGAAATTTCTACGAAATTTTCAGTTATGGAAGACTTCTCTCAGTAAAGTTTTGAACAAAGTTTCAACTAAATTGTGGTATTTACCATGAAAAAAAGTTACGTTCAATTTAAAAAAAGTTGATTTTCAATAGAAAATTGTCATTCTGAACCAAAAATGATGTAAATAAATTTCTGTTCGAAAAAACAACTTCAAATAGAAAAATAAAACGAGTTCTCAGCAAAGTATTCAATTCTGAACAAAAAAATATCACTTTCAAATCTAAAGTTACTTCTTAAATTTTTAGTCCAAAATATAATATTGCAAAAACAACAGAATAACTATGAACCAAACAGTTGCAAGTTTAATAAGAACCCATGAAATTCCTACCAATAGAAATAAGAGTAGGGATCAAATTTCAACAGAAAAGATAAATTTTCAACCAAGACATATCTTTCAATCAAGAAGAACACGAATTTTAAATAAATAATTGAATTTTTGACCAAAAACCTAGGATTCTCTACAAATATGTTTAATTTTCAACCAAGAAAGATTTATTTCAACAAAACGGATAAATTAAAAAAAAGGTGAATTTCGAACGAGAGATTCCCATTGCAAACCAGAAAAATATTTTTGATCGGAAAGTTAAAAAAAGTTTAATATTTTTTTTGTCAGAAAAAACGCGAACAAAAAGTTTTACTAGAGCAATAAATTATCAATTCGAGAAGACGGATTTTCAATAGAAGAATCGCATTTTTAATCAAGAAGGAGGTGAGTTTTTGAACGAAATAAATTGTTGAATTTTCAACCAAAGGGATTGAATTTCTGCCAAAAAAGTGTAATTTTCCTACGAAAGGGTCTTATTCTAATAGACAAATTTTGATTTTTAACGTACAGGCTAATTTCCAACGAAATTATAAAATTTTTGTCCATGAAAGACAAATACTCTCCAAACCAGTTGGATTTCCAATTGTCAGCAAAGTAGTTGAATTTTCAACTCGAAAAAATTTTTTTTTTCAACAAAAGAAACTAATTTTGACTTGAATGGCTACATGCGCGAGCAAAAGGACGGATTTTATTCAAAATATTGGATTTTTTAACTCCAACACTGCAACGAATATTCAAATTACAAACCTTTGCAGGATGATTTACTATCAGAAATGTTGAATTTTTAATCTGAATTCTCATACAAAATCGACACATTCCTGAAGAAATAGTCAGAATTTTAATCCTCAAATATGATTTTTTCAACAAATAAGCTCGTTTTCAACTAATTTGTTGAATTTCCCACCAAAATTGTTGTATGTTGAACCAAAGAAAACGGATTTTCGACGGATAGTTTAATTTAAAACCAAAAAGTATGAATTTTTAACATAATGTTCTTAGTAATTTTGATCAAAACTACTAAAAGTTCATAGAGGATATTTAAATTTTTTGATTCACGCGAGATTGTACAACTTTTTTAACTTTATGCGAACAATAACAAGGCTACATTTGTGAAAATTTGTAAATAAGTTACTTAACCTTCACTAATATTCGGTATACTCATTTTATAACTTTAGAATGACAAAAATTTAATTTCAGGTTTGGAAAAAAAGGTTTTCTTGAAAATTAATATTTAAGGATTGGAAGTTCAACTGTTTTGCAGATATTCCAACAACTAGGATAAAATTGGTATCTTTTCTTGAAGAAAAAATACCTTTAGGTTGAAAATTCAACTACTATGGTCAAGAATTTTCCTATTTCTGAAGAATGGAGTTGTTTTGCTAGAAAATCATATTTTTGGGTTCAAAATTCAGCTATTTTTTTGAGCAGGATCCGTTTCGTCGAAAAATCCAACAATTTCATTTAGAAATAAGCCATGTTGAAAATCAATATACCCGCATTGGAAATTCAACTGTTTTGTGCGAACTTGGTCTTTTATTTTCTTGAAAATTCTGAAACGTTGAAAATTTTATTCCGAAAGAAATTTTTATAAATAATTTGTTTAAACATTTTTTGTAAGCAAAATACATATTGCGAAATCAAGTTCTATCAAAACATAATAGTATAACCTTTTCGTGAATATGAGGTTTCGAGTCATGAACTAGATGAATATTAGAGAATTTAAGGAGTTTGAGGCATAGCTGATTTTAAATTTGCTATTAGTTTTGAAACATAAATTTGTTTAAACAAATTGTTTGGATAAATTATTGCTAATCTAAATTCCTACTTAATACCCATATTACTAAATAATTAATTTTGCATAATCTGGAAAAAATACTAATGAGGCTTTTATCGTATATAAGAAAATGAACAATAATACAAATACAACATATGTTAACTAAAGGGTTTTTTCGTGCCCTTATTTCAAGTTTGCCTTTAATTTTGCAGAAAGAATTGTTGAAAAAAATATTTTTTCTAGAATAATTTTCAATTTAAAACAAACTGCATTTTTACATAGGAACAATTTTTAAAAATCATTGTTAATGAACAAATATGTTCCTGATATTGACGAAGTTGTTTTTATTTAATCTGTTTGGACAAATGAATTATTTGAAAAATTGATGGATGTAATAGTTAAGTTATTCTTGCTATTTGTTCACTTATTCTGTAAATGTTTTTTGTGTCATATATTACATTTGAAAAAAATTTTTGTTATCTTTAATTTCATTATTTTGTTTGATTTTTTCATTTAATTTTTTTGGTTTGTAATTATTTCATCAACTCTGATATCTAAAATGGATAAATTAGGAGCTTGAAACAAATATTTGAATATATCTATACTTCATGATAGAAAGGATTTTTTTTCTCCATTATATGAAAAACGTTTTGCAAATTCGTTGCTCTGTCAGATTTTTTTAGCTAAATCATATTTGATAATTAAATTGATGGCAGCCCAAACATACAGAAAGAATTATCATCTGAATTTTTTCAAAGAAAATGTATTTATCACATTTTATTTGCTTTTCCTCATTTATCTGACTTGGGACAGGGAATTTTATTTTATGGGAGGGAGTTTCAGTGAAAAAGTGCAATTTCACTCGAAACTCTCTTAATGTGAAATAGTGAAAATTTCACTATTTGAATTAGTGAAAGCTATTTCACTATTGAAATAGTGTAATCGTTTTCTTGCACTATTTCAGTTAGTGAAATTCACCATTGTCATACTGCACTTTTCACTAGCACTCAATTAGTCAAAAATGACTAAATCAAATAGTCAAACTGAAATGAAGGAAAAGTATAACCTCAATTCCTTATTTTCGATCAGACAAATTTTAAATGTTCTTATAAGTTAATGATATAACTATAATACTTGATAGCAGCTCGTGTCATAAATTTATTTTGAAAAATAATAATTTTTCAAAATAATATTTGTCTAGAACGAATGAATATAGATGGTAAATTTATTTTCAATAATAACGCATAGTTGCGTTTCGAAATATTTCTCTGTTCTTTGTCAAGATGCGAGAATTATTAAAAAGTTTCGACATTGCAAAATTCCAAATTCAAAAATTCCCGTATTGTATTCGGAAAATAAATTCGAATTTGAGAAAAACAAATTTTCAAAATTTGAATTCGTAAACATTTTTCATAATTTTTCCAAATAATATGCACATCTTCGAACAAAATTGTTTATTCAGAATATTGCGAAAAAGATTCGGAATTTGTTGCTATTAATAAATACGATTGATTGAAATAGCATTGCATTGAGGATTCTTATCAAGACCTGTGACTTCAGCTCATCCACTGTTTAAATTAGCGAAATTCACTTATCTAATTAGTTGAATCCGCCAAATCGAATTAGCGAAATCCACTATTTGAATTAGTGCTAACCACTTTCCGCATTAGTGAAATCTCCTAATTGAATTAGTGAAACCGTAAAACCACTATTTGAAATAGTAAATTTCAATATTTCATAGTGACCCACTTTTTTCGAATTGAAATAGTGAGAATTCACTATGAAATAGTGAGAATTCACTATTTCAGATCTAGAGAGAACAGGGAATTTTTTACATGGAACGGGAACTTTTTAAACTCATTATGATTCGGATTTAGAAGAGAGTATTTTAAAAAATCGTTCCTCCAATTCAAAATTCGTCACAATTTTGAACTTCAAGTTCTTTGTTTAAAATCTGAACTTGTTTGTTAAAAATCAGATTTTTTTGATAAAGTTGCAGTATTTCGATCCAAAATTCACCTCTTGTTGAAATTTTTACTACTTTGTTCAAAATCAATTCACCCTTTTTTGGTGAAAATTCAAATACTTAGTTGAACATTAATTTTTTAATTTGCAAATCAAACTTTTTTTTTGGAAAATTCATGCACCTCGTGGAAAATTTGACTTCTTTTAAGAAAAATAATCTTCATGGTCAAAAGTTTTTTGTTTTTGCTTAAAAATACACCTATTCCTGTTGAAGATTCACCATTATCGATGAAAATTTATTAGTTCGGTTTAAAATCAATTTCATCAACTGAAATTTTGACAGTTTCAGTGGAAAATTGATCTTTTCTAGTTCGAAATTCAACAATTTAGTGAAAATTCGTCATTTTGAATTGAAAATTCAATTATTTCGTTGAAACTTTATTATCTTCTTCAAAAATCCTTCTTTACGGTCAAACATTTTTCATTTTAGTCGAACATTCATCTGGTTTTAATTTCTTTTGTTTGGTTTAAAATAATTTCTCAAGCAAAAAATATGAGTATCCCATTTTTGTTGTAATATTTTTATTTTCATAGTTCAAATTTCAACCAGTTTGTTAAAGAAATTTTATTTTTTGGTTGGAAAATAATTTTTTGTCAAAAACATTGAACCATTCTGAGTAAGGGTTCATCATTTCAGTAAAAAATATGTCTTCTTGTTTTAAAATTCAACTGCTTCAGTTAAACATTTACGATTTCATTTGATTCTTCATCATTTACTGTAAAAATGTAAGAATCGGTATAAAAGTTAGTTTTTCTTTGTTGGAAGTTATTTTTTTTATTATAAGTAATCTTTTTTAACTGAGAATATAACTTATTCTAATTGGAAATGTCAAAGCTTCATTTAAAAGTAAATTTGTTTAGTTAAACGTCCATTTTTTTCAATTTCAAATTTGAGTATTCGAATTTTCGCTGACAATTTATCTTTGGTTTGAAATTTAACTGTTCTGGTTGAGGATTCATAATATTTGACTGTTCCGATTCTTGTTAAAAAAATGATATTTTTATGTTGAAAATTTGAGTATTCTTGTGAAAATTGATTTTTTGTTTGCAATGTTTGATTTGTTGTGTTAAAGGATGTTTAAAATGGACGTCATGAATAAAAACTGAAAAACTTGACCGTGATGTACCGGGAAATGAGCGGGAATTCGAAATCGTCTTCCGAATCGCCAACCTGAAAATTGAATAGCTGCTTTGTATTTAGTGCCATATTGGCGGAAAACTATTATACCCCACTGAGATATAATGCTTGTTTTCCATTCAAACAATGGAAAATTCGATCAACTAAAAACTCAGACGAGACCCCGGACGAAGTGAAAAACCTTCTGGATCAAAATTTTCAATTCTCAAAAAGAAGATATGATTCGTGTTTTCGAAACCCCCATACGAAACCTTTACAGAATCAATAACCTTTGGGATTAAAAGTCGAAAATACGGAAATAGGATGTTTTTGTATTACTCCGACATATGGTGACTTTCAGTACACCAGCAAAATTCAGAAAAACTGCCAACGCAATCGTTGGAATGAAGTAAGCGACCTTCTTTTCTGCTAGGTAGGTTTCGGAAACAGATGCTGAGAATTGATTATGAATTCACTGCCATATATACACTGAGAGAAATAACCTTATAAAATTTAGAATACATGTAGAAAAAATTACTATATAAGATTAGAACGCACGGATACAACGTGCTTATGATGAACTTCAATATAATTATATCTAGTATTCCAATTACTGTAATAATTTTTACAACAAATGAACTGTAAATGATTCTACAACGTATAATAAAAATTACTACAATGCATAGTAAAAATTAGAATATCATCATATTTCCAATAGCTATCAAAATATTTATTATGTATGTAAATAATTTTACTATATCTTTTAAGTTATTTTCTAATATCGTTTAGTGGAATCTGCTATACATGTAGCAAAATTGATCATTTTGAATTAATATAACCGAATCATTTTAAAATTTACTATGTGGAATCGTAAAGAAAGCAACTTATAGTAGCTCCATTTACTGGTTACAAAGATAGAACGCGCCATTGCAGCGTTCAATTAGGTTAGGTCTGCTAAAAGCGCGCGAAGTTTACGACAAGACGCGCAAGACTGCTTTGTTGGCTTTGTTGTGTTCGCTGGCACATATATCAGTACCTATGTTACACGTAGGTGGCGTTTTCTAACTCGCAAGCGGCTTTAACTATGGACACTTGATATATATATATATATATATATATATATATATAAAAGGGCAGGTTTGTCAGCCACATGCATGTTCTTGTGCGATGCGATGCGACATAGGTATGAAGTGGTGAGCGAATTGCGAATTTTAGGTTAGGAGTATGATATGATACTAATATAATAAGTTATAGGTGGGGAGCTGGGCAGGGCACAAAATTATACTGTAAACACTTGTTAGGTACCTAAAATATGTCGTGATAAACATCCCAGTCTATCCTGCGACAAAAATTTTTTTTTATTATATTTCTGAACCCATAGAAATTGTTATTATTTTAATGAAATTTGCGATATTGAAAAAGAAAATTTACAAGAATCAAATAGTAAAAAGTACTCTCTGTTGGTAATAAATTTTACTATGTGGATAGCAATTTTTACTATGTACGGTAGCAAAATTTATATTTTGAGATTTTACTATGTAACATAGTAATTTTGCCTACAATGAAAGTGTGTCTGCACTTTATAATGTGATAGAGTATTTTTTATTTAAATTATAGTAAATTTTCTAAGGTCATTTCCCTCAGTGTACTAACCTTTATCCGATATCTTATCTTCAGTTAAGGTTATGAAGTGATTGACGCAACTTTTAAGCGAAAGCAGAAATTGAAAACAACTCCGCCAAACTTCAAGGAATGAATGTGGGAGAAGGTATCTGTAAATAATGTAAAGCATTTTGAGTTCGCGAAGGTTGTCTATTCAGAAAAAAATTCAACCATGCGTGAAGAACGCGAGTGATATTGTAAAATTTTTGTTCCGGAAATTCAGGTATTCTTTTTTTATTTGTAGATTTTGTTGAATCTTAGGAGTTGAAAAGAAGGATGTCTTGAAAGTGCTAGGTGCATGAATCTATTCCAAATATCTGTAGGTATTCAAGCAGAACCATTTTTTAATATAAATTCCAGGTCCGCAAGTT
The DNA here is from genome assembly GCA_011762715.2 of Neuroterus valhalla. Classification (NCBI taxonomy): domain Eukaryota; kingdom Metazoa; phylum Arthropoda; class Insecta; order Hymenoptera; family Cynipidae; genus Neuroterus; species Neuroterus valhalla. The sequence continues at coordinate 9,899 of WSXT02147356.1, forward strand.
TGATTATTTTTTGTGCGATCAAAATTGGAATCTTCATTTTTTCGAGAAAATTCAAAAAGTTGTACTACAAGAAACCATACTTACAATTTTTGAGTCCCGGAAAAAGTAAAAAAACCTTTCCTAAATGCTCCCCCTCTTTCGTTTTCGAACCAAAATAGTTGGTTAACGAACTGAACCTGTCTTTTTGGTTCCTGGTAACGTGTGAAAAAGTACGATCAAATGTGATTATTCATTCGAAAATTATCGATTTCACAGATTATTTTCCATTATTTTTTGTGCAATCAAAATTGGAATTTTCGATTTTTCGAGAAAATTAAAAAAATTGTCATAATGATCTTGTACGGCTCTCAAGAAGAAACCTTTTTTCCTTTTGATTTTTTTTTCAATCTTGCGTTATTTGGCTAAAAATTCTCATTTTCGTTTATATTTTTGAATTTTTAAAATGCCACAACTCTG
>WSXT02147378.1:0-10353 GCA_011762715.2 Neuroterus valhalla
ATTTCTCAAATTTACTCTAGTGGAGGTGCTGGCGGCAGCACCTCCACCCCATTGTCGGTTTTTTGAGAAAAAAAAAGAGCCCAAAAATCGGCATCGGTGCCCAAAAATAGCCCAAAAATAGCCCCAAATTCGGATATGAATGGAATATGGAAATTCCATTGTGGAGGTGCTAGCGGAACGGACCTACGATTTTGTTCAAAATTTAAACGGGTTTGCTGCAGCTCTGAACCACTTCCTTTGACAGCAGTATTATTACAAAATTTTATACTTCCCGGGTTTATTCTCAATATCTATTATATCATCACTTGTGATAATTGAATATGAGAATATAATCTTTCAAAAATAATCATCAAAGTTATCATTATTCATTTTGTAGGAGTAATAAGCAATATAATATGAATAATATGTATGTAGTGACAAAATATTTGTAAATCCCTCTAAACGTTATCAAAAAGTTTAAGATATCTTGGTTTCTCTGTTCAGGAATATTCATCGTACAAGATTTGAAAAATATGACAGGAATTAAACATTTAAATCCAACAGAATCTATAATCTCTGCTGAAGGCTACAATGATTCTAATGATTCGAATATCGACTCATGAAATTGATTCAATGAATGTAACACAATGTCTTTTGCTCAGTCATGAAATAAGCTTGGTGAGGGGAACATTTTAATCATCCTCCATCTCGTTCAATTAAACGTTCCTCAATATAAAATATCAAACTGAATGAGTTTGGTTTTTTTGACATATAAGATTGACTTTCGACAATACTTGTTCAGTTTCATGACTAAGCTTTGAGTTGTTTTCAATGGATATCAGCGAACGAATACTGGTTCAAATCATTCATTCAACTACGGTCACTTACGGGTTCTCTTGTGCTTATTTCCTAACACTTCGTTGTCTCCATCAACTTGCTTTTGAGGAGGATGATGAATATCCGATTTTTGGTTTTGAAGAAGTGTGCCAAAGCACAATCCAATATGATGATTCTATCGAAAGTTTTCGAGTATACAGATTACAGAGTACAGACTACAGACAGGCAGACAGACAGCTTCGTAAAAATCATTTTTTTTACTCAGGAGGTCTCAAAACGTGGAGATTTCATTACATCCGCGAACGTCAATTTTCGCATAAAACCAATACCTTCTCATTCAGAATGAGAATGGAAAAACGAAGTCATAAGGACAGTAAGGAGTGCTTCTGTATTATATTTGATGTTAATAATAGAAGATCCGATAATCTTTTCTGAGAAGCCTAACAACGGAATCATCCTTCTCTTCCGCATTTGGTTTGGTAGCTGCGCTGGAAACTTTCGCTCTGTGGTTTTCTTCAGCTCATTCATTTCTCGTTTGATGTCCTTCTGGAGTCGTTCCGCGGCATCCACTGTAGTCTGAAGGTTACATTCATTCATGGTTTGTTGACAGTTGTATTCGAGTATCAGTCCGCAGTACTTGAGTGAAGCCTTAAATTTGGATTTGGATGGGGTAACCGGTTTTTGTAGACGATTTGTTTGTGGGAAGGCACTGATTCTCTATATTGTAGTCTTCTTTCTCATCGGCCCAAGATACTCACAGTACACCCCAGTGCTAAATCCAAGTGCAAGTTCGCGATAGAATTCCTTGGTGTCATCGCCGGTCGATTAAAGTAACTGAGCAGCGATCAGCGCGATTATCCAGGAACGTCGAATACATTCTTATCTTATTGTTTACCTAAAAAAAGTCAGGTTACGTTACTTAAAACTCGTGCATTGAGTTACTCAACAATAAGGTACTAAGAACTTATCCGCGTAATTCGTGAATCTTGTACCACCGTCAGTTCCGGAATTACATTGTGGTTCTCGGTAAACCCGACAATCATATGAGTTCCCGTTGCACGTTTGTCGAATTCGTTCTCCCTCACATCCTTGAAGATAATAACTTTATCGCCAATTTTGGCGTTAAATGGCCTAGCCTTCTCATCATAACGCACCTTGGACCTCTCTTTAACATTTCTTATGTTTTTAACTGCGATTTTCTAAATTTCATTTAATTGGATTATCAACTCGCGTACTTAAGATCCACGAGTCTCTAGTTTATCCTGTGACGGAAAGGAGTTGGGCAAGCGCGCCATTTTTCTGTGAACTAATTCCAAGAGGGTGGAGTTAGTAGATTCGTGTACCGATGTATACCGATGTATTACACGCACCCGTTGACTTCCCAGTTTGGGATCCATTGGGTGTAACTGTCAATAAGGAATTTCGAATCCGTATTAATCCGCAATTTTTTACGCCATTTTAAGTCGCTTTTCTTGCGGCTGCTGTGGCGGCTTAGATTTCAGCGGCGTTATTCGTGTGTCTTCCTTTAGCCGGCTGAGAGATATTATACGGGTAATCGTGGCCGAACCATACGCCTATAACACCTTCTGGCTCTCGGCTTTCATTATAAAGGCATGCTTCCTCCACATATACGTCAAACGTTTTATCGCATAAACCTGGGAAGCAAGCGTTACGTAGGGTTGGGGATGCGCTGTGAGGTGGACTATTTTACACAGTGGGGTCATTGACCAATCACAGGCATCGTTGAGAGCATATATAATATAGCATCACAACCTGAAACCTCAGTTTTAGGCCAGTCCTGAAGATGCGAGCTGAACGTTCGCGAAACGTCGACAACATTTGTAGTTTGTACACGATCGAAACCCGAAACAACTTCGTTTTCTTAAATCTATCAGGTTAGGTTTGATGTTAAGGAGAAGGCTTTGTTTGTTTCGAAATACTGGGGGATCTGATTCTTGGTTCCCTTTACTTTCAGAAGATTACGCATCAGCGGATGAAGATTATAGGGTACATGCAGGGGTCTTGAGACTTGATCCTATCCTCCTTCGTTTCTTGAGTCTTCCGGCTATGCCACTCCGATTGAGATCCTTACTTTAAGCATGAGGAGGTGGCCTATAAGATCTATCTGGATCTTCCCTTTAAGGTATCTCATACGTTTATCTCCTGTTCGGCGTGGATCTAGTGGCCGTTTGCACTTCTATTGTTCAAGGTTTTTCGGAAAGACTGCTTCGAACCGCTGCTCTTGGTCCAAGATTGTTCAAGAAGTAGGGCCCTGTAGCAGGTCATATCCGCCAGTATGGTTCGTTCGCCATTTCTTCCATGGACTCTTTTCGGTTTACTTGGTGGTTCCAATAGTTTCGAAGCTGAGTACTGTTGTGGGGTTTAGATTCGTAGGTGCAGGGTCATCCGTATCAGGAGAGTCATCTATTTATATCGACACTTATTCCTCGTTGAAATTCCTCTCGGATTTGAAATAACGTTTCCCGATGGGAAGCATGATTTCCGAGTAATATGCTATGTGCATGTCCATGGAATCCTTTTCCTGTGACAGGACAGCTGACAGAATACTGCAAGATACGTTCGCGGCAGAGATACGTGCGTAGTTTACTGAAACTCCGCCTTTGTTCAGATCCCCATATGAACTTGGCATCTTTCTTTAGCAAGTCTGCTAATGGTTTTGCCACGTTCGCATAATTTTGTATAAATCTTCGGTAATATCCCAAAGCCCCAAGAATTGTCTATTCGCTTCAACAGTTTTTGGTCCAGGAAAATCTCTTATAGCCGCGATTTTATCTGTATAGGGCCTAACTCCGTCGCTGCTGATGATGTGACCTAGGTATAAAATTTCGGTACGAAGAAAATCGCAGTTATCTGGTTCTAGTCTAAGATTCGTTTCTCTTAGTCGTTTTAAAAGTCTCCGAACCTTTTTGTAATTTTGCTCTGGCGCTGAAAGGTCGCTCGAGCATTCTTTATCACTAAAGACATTCTTAAATATTCGAAATGTCCCCTTCGTGTCGCAAATGCGGTTTTAGCCTGATAGACTGGATAGGATCCAATTTGATGGTATCCACTCGCCAGGTCAAATACAGTGAAATAACGTGCTCCGTTAGCAGGTATCCCTTCATTGGTTCTTGATTAGCTACTGGTATTTTTACCGGCTACTTGATTCTTGCTCCGATTTGCAGTATGCTTCAAAGGTTTCATTTCTCTCCTTCGACCTTTTGTGGCTTCTGTAAATTCAGGATCGACAAAAGGCATAGGTTTAATGGGGTCAGATATGACCACAAGGAGATTGTGCCGGAATGACACTTGCGCTGGTTCTTCTCTGAGATAAGGACGACCTATAATGCCATTAGCCGAGATGAGAAAAGCATCTTCTACTATGCGGAATTCGACTATTTTTCCCTACGATTACTGTACCTTTCAGGGATCGTTGTTTGATCAAGTTCACGTCAGATCCTAGGACTACCAACAAGTGGGCTTCAAGAAGCCTCAACTCGGGAGCAGTCAGTTTAACAACTGGTGAGTCTTCTTTTCCTCTTTCAGCTCTGAGGAGCCGCAATGGTCCATAAGGAACTACACCGTACTCGGACGCTTTCCGTGACTTGGACTCGCTGTTGCATCTGTACGGCGGGTCTTCCTGTAGTTAGAATGCGGTTTTGGTAACGTAGACCTAGCTGAGCTGGGCAAGTTCTGAGCCCGTCTGGTAACATCTGTTGGTTTCTTCATGATATTATAAGTATACGCTTGAGGAGGGGGACATGGTAGTGGGTAGGGGTAGCCATAGTTGGGAAGGGGACGAATGGATTTTGATACGGATATGGAGGCAGAAACAGGGGGTTGCTAGTTGAAGGGGCGGGGTTGAAAAGGGGGGTTGGACGGTGGGGGGTGGGGGTTTCGGAGGGGGGGGGGGGGGGGGGGGGGGAGTTGCCTCCCCATTTATTATCCCCGTCCTCCGTTGTTTTTGGTTCCTGTCCATCTGCTTCGAGCAAGAACTAGGTGATCTTGTGCGTTCTGGACTATGCTCGCTACACCGAGACAAGTGGTAGGTTGAGACTAAAGTCGCTTTTAGTTTGTCGGCATATCGTTGCCTCTCCTCAGCATGCATCGCATGCTCGTAAGCCTTATACAACCCTTTGGAGTTGCGAGTATCTACAGACGTGGACATTTCATCAGGTAAGTCCCGTATGTGAGCATCCAACGCACAGTCGGAAACCGGTTTCATAATCAAAGTCGAATCATTGGTTGGTGACGTCTGTTTTTCGTCCAAATAAAGCGTTGCTCAACTAAGCAATTCTAGGGTAAGGTCGTAGTAATCGCTTACCCTCTCTGTTTCCTTCATTCGCAAATTCACCATCGCTTCGAAGTACCACTGGTATTTCTTAGTGGGGGCAAATTGTTTCTTTAAATGTGTAATCAAATCTTGAGTTTTTTTAAGTTTTATCCCTCACGCTCTTCCTTGCAATTCCCCTCAATATGCTAAGGACCATCCTCACGAATGAGGGCTTCGAGATTTCATTCACGTAGATCGAGTCATTTGCTACATCCTGAATGAAGTCCTTCAGCGGGGGATATTGACCGTCAAAAGTGGGTGTATGGAAGTGCATTGTTGTAGAGTCATCCCCTCCAATGCAGATACCATAGCCGCACTCATACCCATGGTTGAACTTCCGCTTTATTGGTTTTTTATATTATGGGTCACCCCGCCGAGAACGGGGGCACTACTATTCGAATCTGTATTCGCAGTTCCATTACCGCCTGGCATTATCAATATCCTAGTTTTCAACTAGTCTTACGGAAGGTATTCGTGAAGAGAGCCCTCAGTCAACCCTCGAGTACTTAAAAGAAACTATCGATGTTAACGGATAAACCTCAACTTCAGTTGCCGATACGTTTTCGAGTGATCCACTGGATCGCACTTCCTACTGAACGTAAGTTATTTATTCGATAATGGGATCGAAGGTGACTTTCTGAAAATGTAAAATCCTGAAAAGACAAGACACAATCCGATAAGAGGAAGATTTAATCAAAACCAAGTCTTTAATAAGCTCTTACTATCACATTTTATTACAAGGTATCCTTGAAGCCTCGCTGGGTTATTCGTGTATTTTACACTATGATGGTTAGACGAGATTCTGCATTTTCAATAAATAAGGACATGAATAACGTCGTGAGATCATTCAGTCATCATACCGCAATCCCTCGTTACTCTTCTCTCTCTCGGATTCCCCTCGCGCAATTTCTTTCCAGATTTTCTTCTCGATATCTTTTCCGTGACCGGAGAAATTCCAAGTATTGGAATATCGCCGATAACTCCTACTTCGTCATCGGAGAGGAAAGTGATGAAATCTACTTTTGTGCTTGGCTTTTTACTCTGGAATTTTTCCCAATCCAACATTTGTTGTCCGTTGCTTATGAACGTGTTGAATACGCAGTCAAATTCGCGAGGACTCTCAATTTGCGTAAAAATTTCTTCTTTCCTCTGGGGAGGGGTATCTACAAACCGAACGTTTACGGGGATGTTTACTACTTCTCCTGAAAATGCTACTACTTCTTTGACTTTAAAAAGAATTAGCTTGCCAGCTAGGAAACTTTCGGCTAGTACGTAGTTAATGTTTGAGTCTTTTTTGGCGCTCTCTGAATCTTTTCCCCCTTTTGGGCTTCAATTTCTTTTTCAGCTTTGAGTCAGATATTCTAAATAATATTCATACTGAAAGCACGAGAATATATACGGATAAACATATTTCTTTCGATAGGTCCTTATACCCACAGAGGTACGGTTGTAACTCATTACCAGATCTTTTTATTCATTCGTCGACAAACAACTGTAGGCAAGAATAATTTTCTTACTTGATTCGAAAACCAATCAAATTAATTGAAAACATTCAAGTGCTAGCCCATAGGTTTGAAGATTGAACCTTAGGCGAGGTTTCGACTGACCGCGTCAGGCTTGTCTAGTCTCCCTGCATGTCGAGAGGATAGTGTTTTTTTCGAGTGGTTCTAGAAACAAAACAATTACTCCAGGCTTATTTTTGTAACTAGGATCAGAGCAATTATTTTAGTTATTATGGAACTTAAACAGCTGTGTATTTGGCAGAAGCGACACTATTTTTTCTTTGGGCACTAAATTATTTTCGATAGCATTGGGAAAAATACCTAAATACGAAAAAACGGGACCGAACATCTCACCGCTGCCACCAAGTTTGTCACGAACGGGTGATTTTAGTGAATGGAAGAGTGTTTTGCCTAGTAAAATTTAATTTCCTCTTCACCCGTTTGTCGGGGGTGAAAAACTAATAGGCAAATCCAGATAGGAATGTCCTATTTTTATTTGGTGTCAATTTCTTATCCTACTCCCGGAGTAGGAGCCCTAACCCTGTAGCCTGAAATTTTGAGGGGTCAAGTAAATATTCAAATATCCAAATTACTCTACTCGTTTTTATGGACTAATATACATATTCACCTGGCTTTATTCACAGCAATTAGAACATGGTTTACAAGAGGAAGTTACCCTCTCATGAACTACCGCCTATCTTTTCGGTAGCAGACAAGATGACGGGCTAAGCGGACTTTATCATTAGGCAAGGGTCACTCCCCTACACACAGGCACACAGAGCGCGTGTGTTAGTGAGTGGCTTCAGTTTCCGATCTGAGCACACTGGAAGTGGCACGAAATTATAGGCGGGGAAAGAGGCAGGCAGTGTCAGCGTTGTCCAGCGCAAGTGCTCTAAATTAGCGTGCCCCCCCCCCCTCTCAATCCTTCTATCACACCAGGTTTAATTTGATCCGCATGTGTAGGTCGACAACCTCAGCCACTGCACAGTACATACATGACGTATAAAAATTGTGATCGTAAGCAACGAATATACCGAGTTGCGCATCCTCACAGGATCCATGGTAACAGGGACAAGTCGTGGGGGCTAAGGCATGAGCTTTGGACCCACTTCGTCTGGTTGCGGGTTCGATTCCCGTTTCGCACCCTGGAGAGGTTATGTAAAGGAGAGTGTAGTAAATATAGATAAGGTGTGCAGGCCCGTCTTGAGGCACGAGCAGGCTGGGCAGCTGCCCAGGGCTCCGTCGGAAGGGGCCTTGTCTTTGCGTTATTAGGGGGCGCCAAACATTTGTTTGCCCACTTGTTTGCCCTGGTCTGCAAAAAGCCTCGAACCAGACCTAGAGGTGTGTCATGAGAAGACTCTCAAACCCGTAGAAGGGAGAGAGTATAAACAAATATTTAAAACGTAATAACCCATAAAAAATTGTATAAAACGCTGCAAAGGATTGTTCTATATTAACTTTGAAACTATATTCCATAACCTTTGAGATACAAGATGGAAAAAAGAGCTTCAAATCAATATAGCAGCGAAAGATATGTTATTTACAGAATAAGAAAAACATGATTCTGTTTTCCATGCTCCTATTTACGGTAGTTGTCTCGCGAAAGTCACATTCAAAAGTTTACGCTCAGATAGATGCAAGAATTAACAATTTCTGTTCTTTCCATTAATGAACAAGCTGAATTGAGTTTGTATACTCGCATTAAAGCGTCCCATACAAAACACACGTTCACAGTAACAGTTCCTCAGGCAACGATGAAACTGCCTAACCCTACTATGTGCCACGTGAGAACAGCAAAAATTGATCTTTGCAGCATTATATCTTTCATACTAAACGGCCAATCATTCTCATTTTTTGGAATAAAATTCACACGATACTTTTCTGTACATCTTTAGTTTTTAGACTCAACGATGAGCTTCGTTTTTATACTACATTTTGTAATGTGGTGATTGCCTGTGTTGGCCTATGAGACCCATGCCAAAAGTACTAAATGTAATTGATCGTATTTGACTTTTAAGCCGGTCAAATGAGCTGTATAGGGTATGAATCGTTAGGTAACAATATTTTCTACATATTCTACAAATTTTAGACGATTCCAAATTAAGGTCCTGTTTCGGCGCAACTACATAAATAAGTTGAAGATATGAGAGTTGATAAAATTATTACAGAAAAAAAATTTATGAATAAAAAAACACAAAAAAATGGTAAATTCGAAGATGAATAGTATATTACACTACAAGGGCAGAAAGTTGAAATTCCTGCACTGCGTGATATATTGCCCGAGGCGAAGCCGAGGGCATCATATCTCACACTTCGGGGCTTTCGAACTTCTGCCCGTGTGGTGTATACTATTTTTCTTCTTACCCGGTCGAAAGTACGGCGAAGAATCATATTTTTATAAACAATACATGTACATCATAGCATGTATTGATGCCTGCCCCGAGATTTGCAGCACGAGCAAAGCGAGTGTTGCTGGTCGGGGGGCAGGCATCAAATACATTAACAAAAGTGAGTGTAATCTTACATCTTCAAAAGAAATAATTTCAATTTTAATCTTCTATAACCTCTTTCTTATCCGTCGTTTCGTGAAGAGGGAATAATTCATTCATTGCGTTCATTTTTTCTTATAAATCTTTAGTTAATAATAATTTCAAATTATTTTCACTTATACCTACATGTTTACGGAAAGCTTGGAAACTTTCGACTTGATTTTCTTTTACTCTGAAAGTATTTACGTAAGGTCAGTGTGCGAGAAATCCTGAACCACGACGGATCGTTTCCTGATCCTTCTTGCGCGTCGAACAGAAATTGCCAAAAAAAATGCTCAAAAAGTGTGCCTTTTGTAAACGATGTTGATGAATGTGCCTTTTGTGAACGATGTTGATAAAAATGCAATAAATGGATACTGGTTGTTTTTTGGAAATAACGACTTTTTCATTGACTTTACCAAGATCCGGCGAACTCTAAGTTTTAAAAAAAATGTTTAAAAACTATTCTACAAAAGTAAACATGGTCCTTTGAGCCGGAAAGTTATGAAAAAACGTTTTCCAAAAACTCAAAAAAGGCATGCACGAGAGAATCTTGTTTGTATATGGAATGTACATCACCAAGGAAGGTCGCATTGATATCCTGCTAAATTTTTTCGCTATCCTTCATCAGGTCTTCCAGTACTTGCTCCCTCTCATGTAGTCTTCGTTGGATCGAAATGTCGTATTCTTCCAAGCAAAAGCAGAGTAATAACATGTTCACCAGGTTATGATTGTCAATAGCTTGGAGCTGTCACTCTCTTACTTTGTAAGGTTTATATGTATTGCGACAATCATATTTCTATTGTAAATATCTACATTGGTAAGATGACCTCAATTTATTTGAAAATTTGAAATTATTCAAGGTGGACTGTTTCAATGTTTTGGCAACAATTTTCTTGAAGATCTACAAGAGTTGGTATTTAATATGACAGCTATTTATTTTGTACTCGCACACTCCACGTTTATTTCTCAACCGAGATTACACTTCTTTGTGTATTAAGTTTTTATCTCGCCAAATCATTGTTCATTATTTGCTTCTTTTTTTTTGCAATAATTATCTACGAAAATGGAGTCTTTACTTTCGGAGTTAACAGAAATCTGTCAGTCAATATTGAGGACTGAAACTAATTTTAAAAAACTAGGTAAGTCCAATATTAAATTGGCCATAGTAAAA
>WSXT02147389.1:0-10353 GCA_011762715.2 Neuroterus valhalla
TTATTTATTCGGTAGTATCCTGACCTGAGCTTCGGCAAGCTGACTCAAAAGAAGCCAGGAAAGGGAAGTAAGGCGAATGATTTTATTGTGTTTCTTTAGACAACAGTAAGCAGTATATTTTGCTTCAACATTTTGTTAATTGAATCGCTTGTGTTGAGAGATTGAATTTTCACGAGGATGCTCTTGCGTCACTCTGAAATCGAACATGATTCGAGACGTAGAACCTTCTGGAATCTCCCTTATCTCATCTCGGGTTAATAGAGTGAACGTTTCGTTTCTCGACCCGGAATGGGTTTGTAACTTCTTGCAGTCCTAATTTTTATTCGTTTATCTGCAGGGAAGGTATATCTTCTAAGTTCGTAAACCCGGTGTGGATTCTCATGGGAAATCAGCCAAATAAATCGAAGATTATCGAGTCCACATCCATGACCGTCAGGAGATCGGAGCCTAAATGAAGGATCAACACGATTTGCAGTAGAAGGATGTTCTCTATTGGGAGACTTAGATCTGACACGGAAGGAAGGCTCGGCATAAGGGAATCCAGAAGAAGAAAAAGGTCATTTGAACATTTCATCTATTTAATGCGCATTGGAATGCAAATGGTTTGCGTAGTAATTAAAGTGAATCCAAAGACTTCCCAAGATAACATAAAGTACACATTATGCCTATAGATGAGACTAAAATAACCACTCGTGCAAACATATATGTACCTTGCTACAATAAAATTCGTAAGGGCAGATAAAACGGTAGAGTAAGGAGAGGAGTCCTCATTTTAATTAGGAAAACTATAAGATACTGTGAGGAAGATATAAATACGAAAAATGTTGAGGATCTAACAATTAAAATGACGGATGACTTGGTGATTGTATCGGCATGCAACCTACCGCAGAAGAAATTAGATACAGAGGATTTAAAGTCTATTTTCGAATTGAGGAATTCACTCTTACTTGACGGTGATTTAAGCTCAAGAAATATAGCATGAAACCGTTCTCGCGGTAATAAAAATAATGGAATATTCCAGGACTATGCTAGCAGAAACATGATGAAATCTCTATACCGGATATAGCATTCTTGATATTGAAAAGCTCCAGACCTAGATGGAATGAAAAATATTTTTGAAAACCTATCGAAGTAAGCCTTTGTACAACTCACGTATCTTTGTAACTCATATCTGATGTTGTCATACTTCCCAGAGGCCTAGAAAACTGTGGATGTTCTTACTTTTCATAAGGCAGGAAAGTTCAAACTCTTCCCTGGAAACTGTATGCCAATTAGTCTATTGCCTACACTGAGAAAATTATTCGTCAAAAAAAGATATATAACAGAGTAAAAAGTTTTGAAGGGAAACACAAAATACTAATTCCAGAACAGTTTGGCTTTACGCCAAAAAGAAACACCGGCGCGCAATTAGCCAGGGCAACAAACTTCACTAGTGCGAACGTTAATAAAAACATATGAACAGCAATGGTTACCCTAGACCTAGAGAAGGCTTTTGACACCGTCTCGCACGGAGGCTTGATCTAAAAATCGGAAAAGTATAATCTGCTAACATATATAATAAAATTGTCCAAAATTATATCAAAATTATAAAATTTGTGGTTTATGTAAATGGAGTGAGATCCGAAGAACAGGACATCGAGGCAGGAATTCCGCAAGGTTCAATACTGGGTCCAGTCCTTTTTATCTTTTAGATGAATGATGTACCACGAATGATAGTAGTGATCCTTCCAATATTTGCCGATGATAGGGCTACGTACACTGCATCTATGAGCAAAAAACGTGCTCTAGTAAGACTGCAAGGATATGCGAACGTTGTTGAAGAATTTTTCGACAAATAGAAACTTTAAATCAATGTTTACAAGACTCAATCATTCATATACATACACAAAGATAAGGAAAAAAATACCAGAATTCATAATGAGTGATAAAATTATCGAACCAAGGTCGCAAGTTCCCTTGCTTAATATCACATTATAGACTGAGCTTCACTACACATGTAAAAGCGATTAAAGGAAAAGTTACCATAATGATAGGCTTATTATATTGTCTCGTCTGTGGGAGAAGTAAGATAAGTATGAAGAATGAAACTAGCTTATACAACGTAATTATAATAGGACTGATGCTATACGCGGCACCGGTCTGGAGTAGTACAAATAAAAGCAATATAATTAGGTAACACTCAGTACAAAATGAATGTATCAGGATGATAACTGACGCAAATCCTCGAGAAATAAATATTGATCTCCATTAAAAACTCAATTTGCCCTATACACAAACAGAGATATATGACAAGACAGCATAAAATGGCATATCACATACCGTTAGATAGGTAGATCACCTCACCACAGCATCATAGTTTGTAATTTTCTAGCCCTCAGTTTAAGCCTAAATTGTACAGAACTAGTAGTTTTTTTATGTGAAATTTTATCTGAGAAGTATTATGATTTGCGAAAGCGTGACTGACTATAGGAATTAAAACAAGCAACAACATGGACAAATAGATCACGTTCGATACAGCGAACTAGATACCTACGATTTTTATATGAAACGGCACGATTGGAAAAATGTATACCTGTTGTAGAATTAAAATTTTATTATCTATAAATTGTTTCCAAGACAGAATAATGAGGCTTAAATGCCTTTGACATATTGTTGGTTCTAAGCAAACTTTTGATGATCCAGTACCACAACGTCTTTAAAAAGCAGACGACCCGATTTGGCCAGGAGCAGGAGCGAAACTCATTCAGCAAGAAAAGCGAGAAGTATAAACATTCAGGATGCAAAAAGATACTGTGCGCCTTTAGTTCTTGACACACAATGGTAGGCAGATGGTAGAGAGACAATTTTCTCGTCTTTTGTGACTTAAGTACCCGAATTATGCCACAAAAATACAGGAACAGAATTTAGTAGAACCGGAAAGCCTAACATTTTTCACTAAATGGCTTTCAAGTGCTGGAATGGCTTTGATAACAATAAAGAAGAATAACAGCCTTCAATCGGTCAAATCCACATGGGAGGTGTAGATGATGAAGATGAAATTGCAGCTGGGAGTACAAATGCTAGAAATGATGGAGCACAGGTACCGAGTCCTCCAGGACCCGATCCAGACATCAACCTTTGCTTCCATGTGAAGAGTAGAATCCTGTAAAAATTCCAGCACTTTGAGGATAAATTTTGTCTGAGCCCCACTAGAATTTTGGAACTCAACATCAACAGAAAAAAATTTCTGGAACAAGGGATTCATTCTGAAGAATATGCATGCACTTATAGGACACCTTAACCACAAGGTTTTTTATTTGAATTCGCATGCAGAATCAACTGCGTTACAGGTACAAAATCTTGTGTTTTGTGCGGCTGTGACAGTCGTTTGAATTTTGGTTAGGACTAGGTTCGCGAATACAGTTTTTGCCCCAAGCAGGAGACACGATCCACTGTAGAAAGTGAAGTTTAATGTAGATATCACCAAAGCAAAAAGCAAATTGGGTTGGTTTATTATATGTAAGGAATGACATACATAACATTACCACCAATATTTTTGAATAAGACTATAGACTCTCAGCGGTCTGCGTCATTTTAATAGGAGTAGTACAAGGAGATGATAAGCAGGATAGATCAATAGTAGAAGTAACATATAGCAAGATGCTAAAGTTTCTAACAGATTGGAAGGCATCACTAACGATTATAGTGTAATGGAGCCCATAATCATCACTAACTAAGAAGCTCGAGGTCCAGGCATGATGCACATTTTCTGGTACAAGTATCTAACGAGTGTGCATACTGCGTTTGCAACATCTTTTCAAAAGATCATCAAACATACAGAACTAACCCCAAGCTTCATGCTCAAGACGTTCAAAATCCATTAGCGATTAACAAGTGCTTCACAGCTGTTATTGCAGATCAGTTGAACTTTTATTGCGACGAGAAAGTCATCTCAACATCGACTATATATATGCAAGCGTTTTCTCTGTAATATTGACTCCTTAGGTCGTGCAATAATGATTCTGGGAACATGTATAAAGTATTAAGATTATGAGCGGACAACAAAAACTAGACTCACAAGCATTTTGACGAGTATATTTTGAAGACGCTCCCTTGGTGCATTATATTTCTGCATAATGCATCTTTTGTATGTACATGGATGATCTCAATCTGTACGCTAATTCAAACGAAAGATGGTAGTAAGTGGTCCATGTCACAAGTTAGTTCTCAAATGACATCCACATAGAGTTCGGACAAGATAAATGCAGATGGGTGATTACATGCAGGATTTACATTCAAAATTTTAATAATCGCGAATTATTTTTTTTCATCCTTTGATGAAAAATAAAAGACAAATATTTTTTTTATTTCATCGTAATATGCAAATTTTCGACTACATGAATTTTCAAACTTTGTCGATTGAAGAAAGTTCCTTTCAATAGTTGATGATATTGAAAAAATATCTAAATGATTACGATTTAATAAACAAAGTAATATTTTTCAAATTAAGACATCTTTTTTCAATTAAAAAAAAAATTTCCCAACATTTCTGCAGATACTCTGAAAATTCCAGAATGGGCAGTTAAGAATTGCGGTTGCAATGAATTTTCAAACTTCTGCATACGCGCTCGAAGTACGTGCTTGCTCAAGCTTAATGCTTATTGTGCTTTTCAGTTGCCGTAACGATGGAGTAGGATATACTTCGTTCAGGAAGGACTGATAAAACCCCATCTTTATTCTTACCTTTCCTTGCTTTGTTCATCATGAATCAAGATGTGTTCATTTCCCGAGCAGCCTTGGAAACTTTCCAGTTGTTGGGTAGAAGCGTTAAAATTTGCAATTCATCTTTTTCGGTTGAGTTGTGATGATGGAATTTTAGTTTGAGCTTAGCCAGCAATTTAGCAGGAAATTCTCATTCGTCCTATTGATATTTTTAAAAAATATTAATATGCCTCCGCGTTGGACCCACATATAAATAAAAGAAAAAGAAAAATTGGTCTTATTTCCGAATCCTTAGGATATAATGAATCACAATCGTCATTTTCGTCACCATAATCGGTTCCTAATTCTATTTCACCGGGCAGATGAGACTTGATTTCTAAATGAAAGTTGAAATGCGTGATTATGCTCATTATTGATTTCAAAATTAAAAGAGTGGTCTGGAACGTGCTTGAAGCTGGTCAAAACTGAAAAAAAAATTTTCTTTGCAACATTTTAAAAGCAGTCATCGGTAAAGGAGCTTCTTCTTTATTGATTACCCGAAGGGAAAGCCGGTTCCGTAACTACGTAACCTCTTGTCAACTTGCAGCACTCAAGTCCTCACGCAAAAGACGTGTTGCTGCGTTATAATACATGCTTCGCGAATATTGAATTTCAGTAAGTAATGAAGTGCCTATATATGCTGTATACTTATGGAGTGTGTTCCCGGAGGCATGTATGAAAATTTTGTCTCACTATATTGGCCATTTCGGATCGGTCATTTTGTTGAAAAAAAATTTTGATCATATATTTGAATTTCTTGACCTCGGAAACCCCCGACTGCAAGTTATCGCGAGCTTCATGGCACTTTTTCGAGAATCGGTCGGACATTTTGGATCGGCCATTTTGTTTTTTGGAATTTCGATTACATATTTGAACTCCTTGACCCCAATTAGCACAGTTAACCGAAATCGCGCTATTCCGTTGCAAATTCGATTTATGGCCAACTTTTTGGGAGCTCCAGACCACTGTGCGTCGTGCGCGACAAGAATGAGCACGTTTCAAGCGAGCCACGAGTATAGCTTTAGCGAGCCACGAGCTTTAGCAAGCTCGTACTCCGTGCGCGAACCGAGAAGTTTGAGAATTCATTGCAACCGCAGTTCCTAACTGCCTATTTTGAAATTTTCAAATTATCTGCAGAATGTTGGTAATGGTAGAGTTACGCTCAACCAGACCCCTCCTCTTCACTAAACGACATGTAACGGTAATCCCACTCCCCATTTATGTACAATGCTGGATAACCAGAATGAAGAATACATTCGTATTAAATCACGGATTCATTCCTTCCCATATTCGCAACTATCATGCAAATCTGCAAACAAATAAGGAGTTCGTTATGTGTAGACCTGATAATTGGTCATTTAATAATACACATTGTCCCAAACATACTCATGATGCTGCTGAACATCGATAACTGGAACAGTCAAATTTCCACTTTCATTCTCAAATACCATATTATTCTTCGTTTTTCCTACAGTTTCTTCATTGAACTACTCGAGTCCATCTTCATTTTCGTAATTTATCAGCAAAGCCAAACATTCGTTTCGTCGTTTTTTTGGTGTCTTTAAATTTTCCAATATAAGCGATGTACATAACACATTTAGAACATCTCTTATAATGAATGACGTGTTTGACTAAAGGACGCATAATATCGTACGGAATTTTTTTGAAAGATTTGAAAAGCTCGATGGCCAGAGTGATTTTCAATTCTTTCAAAACGAACAGTGATACAAACTTCACTTTTTCTTCGGGCATCGTGAGACCATTATAAATGATTCATTAATTATTAGCGGGCGTATTGAAACTCGTTCGGGCAACAATTTTGAAATCGAACTTCGTGGTGCAGAACAGCAGTTAGAGTCTTTAAATTTCACAATTCGTAGAAAATACTAGTGGAACTAACATGAGTGC
This sequence comes from Neuroterus valhalla, assembly GCA_011762715.2. Lineage (NCBI taxonomy): Eukaryota > Metazoa > Arthropoda > Insecta > Hymenoptera > Cynipidae > Neuroterus > Neuroterus valhalla. Next base: position 6,649 of record WSXT02147389.1, read on the forward strand.
CTCGTCATTCTTGCGATTTGTTGGTAAGTTGTGATTTTGAATTCGGAATTCCCCGGAGTTTATATATAAATATATATTCGCATACTACAGGGGACCTGAAAATAATTGTATTTCACCATATTTCGGCCAATGTCTGACTAGAAAATTCAAAGTTGTGGCCCTCCAACAACAATCAAACCAGACATATCGATGACCGCATAAACAGATGGGAATAATTCATGAGATGGAGCGACAACCTAATCATCATCAGGAAGACGTTTTTGATTTTTTATATGCATCAGTAACGGAGTTTGTTTGTTGGCAGCAGAGAAATGGAAGGAAGTGAAATATTAACAAAAATGTATAAGTGCAATAAATTTATCTGTGATGAAGGTTGTTAATTTTAATTATAACTTTTATGCATGTATTACTTTTTCTAATGATTATTTACTTATATTCATGCAATGTGCTTCAATGTGAATCAATTTACGTGGCTCACACGAGGGCCTATATTTTCTACTCTGAAATTGTGCATGATTGGATGGCCTTGACCTACTGGAGTTACTTCCATTTCATCTGGAATTAATACGGTAGGCGTTCCAGTTTCCGAATTTATTTTCGTTCGTCTTTTAACGTTTTTCTGAATTGTATATATTCCACCTAAGAGACTTTTACTCTTCACTATTGCAAATACCTCACCATCAAATGTTGATAAAACAATTTGTTGTTGACTCGAAATAGGCCTATATATTCCGTTCACTCTTATTTTTATTTGTTTATCTACCGGGAAAGTAAATCTTTGGAGTTTGAATACGCGGTGCTTATCCGAGTTGGGAATAAGCCTAACATATTCAAGCTGATCAAGTCCACATCCGAGTCCGTCAGGAGAAGGAAGTCTGAAAGAAGGATCAACTGAAGTCTCAGGAGAAGGACGCCTAGAGATAGGAGACCTTGACCTGTTACGGATAGGGGTCTCGGTAGGAGAAATTTCGGGAGAAGTTGAAGTTCTGCCACAAGAATCACGAGGGATAGGCGCACCGTGTGAAGAATACTTGAACTGCGGAGTCCAACCTGCGAGAAAAAGAAGGGCTTACATCTTTTAATGACATACATGCTGTATAGTAAGTACGCATATATACGTGTAAGTATGATGAGTTTCTTGATTCGAGGATATAATATAAAGTTTACAATAAACGAGATGACAAATACCTAACTAAAGTTCATTCGAAAAAGAGCCAAAGTCAAAGAAAAAAGACCACAGAATTCAACAAAGGTGAGGAACAAAATGCATGAATTTTGTAACTGAAGTGCATTGTTGGTACTTGGGATGAATGCAAATAATTGTGGCTTTTGGTGCACTTACCGCTACACTGTATGAAATACATATGAAATCAGTTTTACAAACTCTGTGAATCGATTTGTACTTTCTTCACTTTCAGTGTAAAAATATTGCATGTTAGAACGTTTACTAAAAATTCTTTAAGGTTATTTCGTAGTTCTCTTTGAGAGAAACAATGATTTATCAGAATTCCCTTGGCATTCCGCTTTTTTGGGCTACTATGTCAAATCTCATCTTTATTCTTTTTTCCAAATGCATTGAGCCAAAGTCCTTTTCGGGGTTAGTGTTACTCGAAAAGAGTCATGATTGGTTAAGTTGGACACTAAAGAGGTTACCATTTTCCTGCATAACACTGTCCAACGTCAGTGATCAGATAGGAACTGATTTTTGGATTACGAAACTCCTAGATTCTCTTCATTCTCTCGATCGAATCAGAAGATTTCAATTATTTATATGAATTCGATGCAATGAATGGATATAAGGTATGCGAAGAGTTCAAGAAATTCAGTGAATTCGGAAAATGTATGGGATTTGAGGAGCTCACGGTAATGAAGACATTCAGCAAATTTGAGAAATCGGGTATATTCAGGGTATCCCGCAAATTCAAGAATTCCGAGGAATCAGAGGGTTTGAGAGGTTCCAGATAATCCAGATAATAACGGAGATTTATATATTCCAAGGAATTCTCTGAATTATGAATGTTCAATCAATTCAAAGACGTGATGAGATTCCCTAACTGCAGATATTTTCAGAAAGTCAAGAGCTTCCCGGTATACATGGAAAGAAAGAATCCGGAATACAGTCGCTACATATCGGTCACGCTACTCTAACAGTGTGCATGGGAAGTGACCTTTGGTGTGGCAGAGACCAGAAAGTTCCCTTATTCTAACAATTGGCACGTGAATTGCCCAAAATTCACTTGAGGCCCGTATGTCGGTGTTGAAAAATTTTCAATAAATGAATAGTCATACGGAATTTCCATTGCACACCTAAGCTCATTGTTTTCTCGAACTCGGTTGATAATAATGCTGGTAAATAAAAAGAGACATCAATTTCGGGAGCAAGAAAATATAAGATGTATCTTTTTGTTGAAAAAAACAGTCACCTTGGTCATCAGTCATCCCAAATCTTGAGAGCAGGTCCCTTGTTTCTTTGGGCGGCATACATGATGACATTCCTGTAGAAAAAGGGAGTTTCAGTGTTGGAAATGTATGGAAATTAGAAGAAGCGCTATTTGATCATTTCATCAAATTTTCTGCAAGTTGCTTGCGACCTATTGCAAATATTCGTACAATGCAACATTTGATGTTATTAAGTCAGCCATTCTATTCAAATCACAGCTGATCGATCTTTCGAAAACAAAGCATTACTTCTAGAGTATGAACACATGGCTATACTCTGCAATCATTCGGTTTCAACAAAATTCTTGTCAGGCCAGGTTCACATACCTAATATGAATAAAAATCTCTTTATTTGTGTGGTATTCAATAATGTACGGAACTTTTTTCAAAACTGGATGCAAGTGTTTAGAAGTTTTGGAACAAATATTTTTCTACTTGTAAATTGGTGGTAATATTCAGAAATGATTGCAACTTCTATAAAATCATAAGAATCTAATGTATTCTGTATATGGTCTTGATTCGAAAAGAATCCCCAGGGCTCCTTAGCTTTTGGAATAATATTGCAAAGGTGCCTCTCTAATTGTGACAGGTAATTTGTTCCAAAGGCGTGCACCACAAATGATGGATGATCTTTGCATTTAACAAGCCCCATGTGGTTGAATTTTCCGTACTGTTTTTCTTCCATGAGGTGTGCTGGTTAGTTTCTTATCAATGAAATGAAATAGGTTAAGGTCTTGCGATTGTGTGGCCGGCAGAAAAATCGCAACCCGCATATCGTTTAATCAAAACTCTCAAGTCCCCCTCCTCCCCCCGCAAAGCTTAATCCTAGATCCGCCACTGCTGAGCGGTATCTTAACTTCGAGGAATATTATATATAAACTGGGTGCAAGAATATAATGTACGTTCAAGCTTAGTATTGTGCTTGCCAGTATCATCGTCATAAACTAAGCAGCCATAATCAAAGGTAGGGAAAAAAAGGCTTCAACTACGAGAACATGTGTTGAGGTAGGGACTGACTCCTTATTTTTATTAAACTGCTAGAGAACTCCAGGAGAGAGTGTGATTCAGATTATAGCCAAGATCTTTTACTGATTCCATGAATTGGATGCAATCTTCGCCAATAAGGAGCAGAGGTGAGGTTTCAATTGTCATAAGTGAGGGAGTGGAAATAAGTTCAATAATAATAGCTATTATGAAAATGAAGTTGTTTCGGGTTTCGATCGTGTACAAACTACAAATGTTGTCGACGTTTCACGAACGTTACAG
>WSXT02147400.1:0-10353 GCA_011762715.2 Neuroterus valhalla
CTGCCGGCATAAAAGATGGCGGCTCAGCCTTCAATTAGTCACACGAGCTCGACCCGACTTTCCACTGAATTGTGTATATCCAGTGTATTATATATAGAGATCAGTGGTCTGAATCGACTCTTCTAATTGCTTGAATTTGTGATTGTGGATGACCAGAAATTGGTTCCGCTCTATAATTATTAGAGAAATTGTTGTATTTGAACACTGAATAAAAACGGACAAAACTATACCGAATAAAAAATGAGTACGAAGCATTTGAGTAGAGGTAAGAGGTGCAGTTCATTTTACTAGCTTGATCAATAAAGCCGAAAATACATATGATATTTCAATCATGATTTAAAAAAATAATCCATGCATAAAGACTCTACACCACCACCTGTCGTGCCTGGAAAGTTACGTTTGTACAGCATGAGATTTTGTCCTTACGCTCAAAGAATTCATCTTATCCTTGATGCAAAAAAGATCCCGTGAGTATTCATTTACGAATAATATTCCATACATGGATGTATATTTTTGTTTATTACACTTACTGATTCATTCAATTTTCTTGCAAAACTGGAAATATTTGGTTTAGATGTAAACTACATATATGAAAAAACATGTAAAATCACTATGGTATCGAATCATGTTCTATTAATAGGTATTCGTTAACCGTAACTAAAGCCGTGTCATACTTATGAAAGCCAACATTAATCATTTTTTTCGGAATTTTTCATTTTTCAGTGACTTGTTTACATACTCATTCATACAGTGTACTAGAATTATCCGAATTCCTAGTCCCTATTCCAAAAATAAAGGTAAAGCTCGTGAACCAGGTAAATCAAAATAAAGAAATTTTCCAAACTCAAAACCAAATTTCTTGAAGAAATACAGAGAATTTTGTCAATGTTTCTAATATGACAAAAAGACTCACAAATTATGTTCATAACATTTTTAATACGATGGAAATTTATGCAGTTTAATGATTTTCAAAATTTTTTTTAAATATAAAAAAGCTATTATTCTAGCAATCAGAAAAATTATCTTGTGAAATTATACATTGGTCCGAAGCTGTTAATCCGTTCATGACGAAAAATTTGAGTAAATTAAGGTTTTTCCTCGTTCTCGTACTTTTTGTGTTACTCATTTGAATAATTTACTTTTCATTCAATATCCTCAAACGCGGAGTACGAGTTTTGCTAACAGAATGTAATATTCAAAGCCGCATATGCTTAAAGGATCTTCTTCAAAATCAAAATCCTAAACAATTGCAGTTTAGATTCAGTCAGAGTTTTCTCTAATATTCGAAAAAAAAAAATTTATGTCAGAAAATCAAAAAGCTCTTCCAAATAAAATCATCCCAGCAGGATAAAAAATAGTATGTAAGCGCGAAGAATATGCGTGAAATCAACGAAAATCAAGATAGATATTTTCCTAAATAATCATAAATGCGATGACTTCCTTAAACTTTATGCATATTTTTAATAATATGTTCCTCAAACTCATCAGGTATGATGTCGTGAACATAAATCTTACGGAGAAGCCAGAATGGTTATTGGAAAAGAGTCCATTGGGCAAAGTCCCTTGTCTGGAGTTTGAAAACGGAGAAACATTGTATGAGAGTTTAATTATTGCAGATTATTTAGATGAAGCCTATCCGCAGAATCAACTTTATCCAAAGAATCCTTTGGCCAAAGCTAAAGACAAGCTCTTGATAGAAAGATTTAACTCAGTTACCACCACCATATATCAGGTACCTTTTTACAATCCGATTAATGTAGTACATTTTATTTGCCTGTACTTTTATTTTAAAACAAACAGCAACTTTTCAGAGATACTCAGTTGAAGATTTTTAGCCATTCTTGCACATCTCTCTCTTAACATATTCGTTCGTTTAACCCTAAAAAATGCGTGATTAATTGTCGTTTTCGAAGAATCATCTTATTAAAGAGAGCCGCGATCACGTGATTTTTCGAAGATCCTCTTTGAAATTGTATTGCTTAATTTTATGTCTTAATCTTGAATTAAGAATTCCAGTTCGATTGCTCTCACAAAATTAACAGTTTTGTTTTTAAGAAATTATTCAGTTTTGGAAGTTTCGATTCTTCAATTTTATTGACTCGGAAAAAATGAAGGGGAATATGTTTTTTCCAGATTTAGGTGGCCACGCGATGTCATAATTTTAATGATTGAGGAGTTTTTTCTTCAATTAATAAATCTGTTGTTTTTCTAGTTGTTTGCAGGAAAAACAGACGTGAAAGAGTTGTTTCAGAAAGCTTTAAACGAATTAGAAATTTTCGAAAAAGAGCTTGTGAAAAGAGGGACACCATTTTTTAATGGAAGCCTACCTGGCATGTTGGACTTGATGATTTGGCCGTGGTGCGAAAGAGCAGATGTGATAAAACTCCTCCGCGGAGAGCAATATATTTTACCAAAGGAGAGATTTTTACGATTGGTTAGTAACAAACTTTTTAATTGAAATGCTTCTAAAAATATGATAATATTAAAGAGAGTAAAATTTGTGTTTCTCAATTCAGTTGGAGTGGAGGTCAGCAATATAAGAAGATCCAGCAGTGCAACCCAGTTATCTCGACCCTGAAGTACACACTAAATACCTTAGAAGTCGTTACGCCGGATATCCGCAGTATGATTTAATCTGCAGTGCTTGAAAAAAAATACAAGAATTGCACTACATTTGGCATTATGGATGTCCTAAATGTTCTGAAAATTAAAATTATATATTTATGCATAGAAAATATACATTTCTTGTAAATTTATACATCAAATTTATATGAGTGTTATGATCTAATAATTTAATTATGTTAAAAAATAATTACATGAATGTCCAAGAACCGCGGATAGTATAACTCAGTAATATTGAATTCGATATGCCTCGTTGATACTCGAAAATATAAACCTAATATATACTCTGTTCTGAGAACCGCACCAAATAAGTGGAGAATCCATTATGATGAAATAATGGAATTTATAGCACTGTGTGACTTAAATTCGCACTTAAGTAACGCCTATCCGTGACTTAAATAGGTTATTACGGCACCGCGCTTATGACCCTCGCTACCGCTCAGGCCCTAACTTCACAGTGATGTACTAACCTATTTTAAGTCATGGATAGACGAACCGTAAGTGCGAATCTAAGTTAGTCAGTGCTATAAAATGTTGTACGATACTTGAGACTTAAGTGGGCTATTTTGGGACGGCGTGATTATCACCCTCGCTTCGCTCGGGCGCTAACTACACCCCGTGCCAAAATGTGCCACTTAAGTCACACGTATCGTAATGTACTATTACCCCATACATTTATTAAACCGGGTGTCACAATAGTAGTGGAATAGGCCCGTGTCCTCTTATGTAAGCTATTTTTCCCAAATGTCAAGGTCATTTCCGTAGTAACTGTCAACAGGGAACCTGGTGGTGACCTTAGTTTTTACCTTAAAGGACGAGCTTCATGGTTATTTCGAAGCCAACTTTCTTTTGTTGAATGGAAACGCCCCTTTTCAACAAGGCCAATCAAAAGAACGCAAAATTTCATAATCAATTATTCACTTATGGCATATGTTGTGGATGACCTTGAAGTGGCCTTCATCATCGTATTTGATTGTCAGATATGCAACTGTTAAATTGGAATAAGTTGGTTTTATTTAAGGATTCATGTATTGCGTTAAGGATTCGTCTCTTTGGTAGAAATTTATCTTCATGGTTTGAAGTTCAATAATTTGTTTGAAAATGTATGTATTTTGTTAAAAATTTGCCTGGTTTAGTATAAGATTGGACGATGAAGGTGACTTCAAGGCGTTCCGAAACATGTAACTTGGGTGCGTATTTGAATGCAAGACTTGGCGTTCTTTCGATTGCCGTTGTCAAAGAGGAGCGTTTCCATTAAAGAATAAGAAAGTTGGTCTTGAAATAGCCATGAAGGTCAAAACTAAGGTCACTACCAGGTTTCCTGTTGGAAGTTACTACAAGAATGACCTTGACCTTAGTGACAAATATCTCACTTAAGAGTATACAGGTCTGTTCCGCTACTTTTGTGACACCCTGTATATCAGACAAGCCATTATAAACATTTTCACAATAAAACACTGAAAACGTGCAATCCGTAAAAGGAACGTTTCACATTAAATGTTCCGAATTTTAATTGATGTGAATCAACTTTGAATGATCGGAAAAGTGAATAAGAATGTTGAATTTGGGTGCAGACGATTGAATATGAGACTGATTGCACAATTGAAAATTTGAAACATTCATTTCATAAATTCATGGAACATTCCTGATTTGAAACCATTTTTTTTTTCATAAAGTTCATAAATACAAGTTTCTAAAGCTGAAGATGATTTCATTGAACTATAAAAACTGAATGAACCTCTGAACTCAAATTATTTGAAATTTACAATCAAAATATTCAAAATCGAACCATTTAAAGCGCTCACAAATATTTTTAGCAAATAAGTATTCAGAGATGGTAAATTTTTAATAATGTCTCAGTTTATTTCTCTACATGCATTATATGCCATTCCCTGTTTATGAACACTTTTACTGAAGCTATACTTAAAAAATTATAACTATTGTTGAACAGAAAAACAGAATTAATACAAATATATTATTTGTATGATTTCGGAAGATACAAATATTATTCAAACAATATTGAAGCTTTGCTTCTTTTGGGAGGGTATACATGTACTCTGAGTGAGGCGACCTAACTGCGAAAAAACGGGAACGTCATGAAAAATACGACATGCATGGCACCAACGCAGCTATCTCTTTCTTCCACCCTTCCGTTCTAAAGGCCGGTGTAGTATATGTAATTAGGTACAGTAGACTCTGCGACACGGACTTACACGTTACGCGCGAGTAAAGACATATATATAAAAAGTTCTGATAGTGATTCGTCTGAAAGTTCATGTCTACATATAACACTTGAAACTGTCAAACTTTAATAATTTAAGTTTGAAATTTGGATCTCCAATTGCGATCAACTTAATACTTCCTGCTACAATATTTCTTTTACTGGCGTGCATGTATGCATAAAGTGAGAGGATAGCTGTTCTCTTCCAATCGATGAATGAAATAACAATCAAATTTATGATTTTCTTTCAACGCGAAAGAGCAAAGCTTCTGTCGGCGGTCCCTCGACCGCTCTACTTTTCTTTCATGCTTTCATACTATAAATATAGCATGCCATAGTCACCAAATAGTCACTCATTACCAAAAAGTACACAGTTAGATACAGAAGAATAATTTCTCTATGAAACGCACTGATCTGTATTAAACACTGGATAGAAGATAGCTATGTATTTGTTGGTTAAAGCACGTCGAGAATAGAAGCTTGCAAGTGGAGTATGTTCATATTCTTGATACGCACGCTGTCCATAGAGATGTAAGAAATAGAGTAGGGGAGCCAGCCTTAAAACAAGTAATATCTGTGCCCATTTTAACCGCTGAGTCAATTGTCTCAGCGGGCAAAATGTCAAATGGAGACGCTGATTGCATTTCGGCAAATTCTTTATTTGAATTCGCAACAGAGAAAAAGTGTCAAATCAACGTAAATGGCCGCGTCAGTAGTAAATAGTTTGACAATCCATTGAATCACGTGAAATTGTTATTATATTTGTTATAGGTATTAAAAAGTGGTCTTTGATGAAAGCATAACGGTGTATTGCGCAGAAAGTAATTTATCATAACATTTTAAAAGAATAAAAAGTGTGAACTATGGAAGACTTCGTTGCATTGTATCAACTTTCGAATCGAATTACAATAAGAAGGCCGGAAAAGCAAGAAATTCAGATCCTGATCTGGGAATCTCCAAAGAAGATAAGAATAGAATTAATTTTTTTACTGATCCGGAAAATTGTGTTTCTTTGTGGCAAAAAGCAATAAATCAGGAACTAGAAAAATCATATTTTTTAAACTTTGCCAATTTTTTTCCCACAAAGTATGGGTCTGGTTGAAAAATGACTACGGACCTTTTTTGTTCAAAATATGCTGAAGAAACTGGGAAAACATTTTTTTGTCAAAAAATTCAATTTTTCAATTAATTGTTAAAAAAATGTTGATAACAAGAAACTTACCACTTGGACAAACATAATATTATTTCTGAATTTATGAATCTGTCAAAATATAAAAATTTATTAAAGTTACGACCTATTGCTGTCAAAATTCAACTCATGCTCAAATATTGATATAGAAACATAGTTCATTTAATATAGGACACATATACTAGAGTGGCCCAAACAAAATTATTTTTGAATTTCAATACGCCTCAACTTTTTCCTTTTTCGACCAAAAAAATCATATTAGCTGTAATCATCGTTTTCTTTTTAAGAACCCTGTGATAGCGTACATTAGTTTCATTTTTTATCAGCAAAAACTTTGTTATTTAAAGAATTTGAATTAGTTTACTTGATTAACTTGTCTTCTAAAAAGTTATCCGATTAAATTTTCCTTTTAATCTAATTATTTTTATAACAAAAGAAAAATTTAAAAAGTTTTAAAAAAGAAAAAGTTTTAAAAAAGAAAAATTTTAATGTACTACACTAATGCATACATATGTATTTATTTAGGCTGCGTCTACTCGTCCCGAATTTCGGGACGATTAGTTATATTTACACTTCGCATATCGAGATATCGTATATATACAGCTCATTTCATTTTATTTTATTGTGAAATTTTCTGATATATTTTTTTAACAACTTTTTGGAAAATTGTATTCTTTATATTTTACAATACAATTTAATTATTATTATATTTCTATATAAGTAAGAGGCTGGCGACTCAACGGCGCCAAGTTAAATAGTATTTTTGGGTATGTTTTTCATAATCCAGATAAATAGAGGGTGAGAGTTCAAATCTGAATATTCAGAAATGCAGGACTTCAACTCCAGTTAATCATTTTCTTCACTTCATTCCATTTTGTGATGGCAAAATTGGGTTCTTGTGAAACATGGTGAAATTTGTTGTTTGAAATTTTCTCAGCAGTGGCCATCAACTCGGCATCGAGAAGAGCAGCATGATTTTCAGAAATCAAAATCTAGTGTATTTTCCTGTTTGATTAATGACCAACAGTTTTCTTCAAAATTTTGTCTCAATCGATATGCGAAAAGCAAGCATCCCGCAGACGGATTGTTTTCAATGATATTCCCACTGTTCAATGTGTATGCAATTTAAATGATTCAGTTAACAAGGTTTCCCCTTACTTAAGTGGAAAGATTAAAATCTAACTTCTGAATAAAATGAGCCTTGGATGAAGCTTCAATTTTAACTTCTGAATCAAATGAGCCCAGCGTGACGATATGGGAACAAGAGAATTTGCTTAGAAAAATTAAAAATTCAAATTTCGATTGCACACAAAATAATGGAATATCCACAAATATGTGAATTCACTTTTTGATAGGGCCTGTAGTTTTTGTTTTATTCTTTAGAAACAACATTGAGACTGCAAAAGTACGGAGATAACTACTTTAGACATGAATCGGGCCATTAATTTTGTTATCAAACATTTTATTGTACCTTGTATCCTTTTCCTAAAAAGTTGACTTTTTTATTTTCAATGTATGTTCTTCTCTTTTTCCTTTTTTATTTATAATGTGTCCTCGAAGGGGTTACGAAACTTTCGTTCCTTCACATACAAAAATTGTCAACAATCTTCGTTTTTTCTATCAGCCTTACTTATTCCCTATTATATACATATAAAATATTATCTTAACGCAACGTGGCGGGGTGACTGAAAGACGATGAACGAGTGATTGAGTGCTTGAGAGTTTCTAGCGATTTGAGCATACGAACGAGAGAGAAGGAGCGTAGCCTCATCTTATTCTACTTATTCTTACTGTACAATTTTATCATTCTTTTATTTATCCCATTTGCCCCTTTAGCTTCCTCCAAATCCCTCATCCACTCCTCCTCTGTCCTTCCTCCCCCAGAATCTTTACCACGTGTTCTTGAGGGATTCCTTTATCTTGCATTCCTTTTATACATCCTTCTCATGTTTCTTCGTCCCATTCGCATATTCTGCACTTTTTTTCTCTTTTTCTTCCCAATACATCGCTTCCCTGACCTCGTTCCCCAATCTATATCTTGCTTTTCTTGTTCATCCCTTTTCTCCCCACCTATTTTCCAAATACTTTGGTAGCCCTCCTTTTTTTATTATCTTTTAGCATTTATTGTATTTTGATTCCAATATCCTTTCTCATCTTCCTATTAGGTGACTTTTTTTTCTTCTAATCTTTCGAAGCAACTCCAATTTCCTCTCCTACATGTCTATCTATAAGGAACTCCTTTCTTCTTCCCGTTTCGTTAACTCTATCGCCCTTCCTCTTTCTTCCACCTCCTTCAGGCATTCTTTTGCTAACTCCACTCCCTTAGCTTTTCTTCGAATTTCCATGCCCTCGTCCCTGCTCTGATACTTAATTTATCCCTTTGCATTTCTTCTTTTACCATATATCCAGGTGTCCTCCAATCCACTCCTAGAGTCCGTCTCACATATCGCTCCTGTAACATTTCCATTTCTTCCCTTTCCTTCCATCCCCATATTTCTGTTCCATATCCTAAAACCAGCCATACCAGGGTATCAAACAACCACATTATTCTTCTACAATCTTTCTTGAGTCTTCTTTCTCCTATACCCCATACCTGCTTCATTACCCCTGCCGCTTTTTTTATTCTTTCTCTTATATATGTGCCTTATGATCTTCATTTGCTTGCAAGGTGTATCCCGAATATTCAACCTATTTTACTTCTTCTCTTTTCTTTCCCTTCCATCTCCCAGTCCATACTTTATTTCTTTGCTCTCCTTTTCTGAACCTCATCATCTTCGTCTTTCCAGCATTCCATTTCAATTTATTCTCATCTGAGTATTTCTCCAACCCTGTAATTGGAACCGCCATTCCCTCTTCATCTTCTGCCATCATTACTGTATCATGTGCATATGCCAGTGTATATATATATTTACTTTTCCCATCTTATCATTTCCCCATCCTTTTCTACTCATTGCTCTCACCAACCAGAAACTATCTCCTACTTGTTCGACTACTTGTGCCCTGTTTTTTGTCTCACGAAAGATTTATGAAACTCTTTATCAGAACTTCCCTTGTACCTTTTTTTACCATAACCTTTTCTATCTCTTTCCGGCCCAACGAATCGGACGCCACTTTTAGATCCACGAACATAGCTATCATTCCTTCCTTCTCCTCTTTAATCCTCCTATTCATATTATAATTTACAAAGAATGTTTCCCATCACCCCCATTCCTTTTCTAAACCCCGTCTGAATTTCTGGGCCCCTATAATTCTTAACCTCCTCTTTGCCTTTTTCCAATATTGGTACCACTACCCCTTCTTTTCATATATCTGGCCACCACCTTCTCTCTATACCCTATTGCACATTATCCATGCCCATTCCTTTAGTTTATTACCCCCATATTTCCATTCTTCATTTGAATGTACATCGAGACCTGGAGCTTTTCCCTCTTTCATTGTTCCTAAAACATTGATTATTTCTTCTCTTGTTATGTCCTCTTCATCGTCTCTTTCTCTTCCGCCTTTACACCATTTTTAACTTTATTCTCTATCCCTCCTAGCAGATACATAAAATATTTTTTCCATTCTACTATCTCAATATCCTGTTTTACCCTTTTTCTAATTTTCCTCTCTTTAATTATTACTTTCCAAACCTCTTCTTCTGTTTAAGCCTTCTCCGCCTCTTCTTCAAACTTCCTATTTTCCTCCTCTTCTTTCTCATCACACATCTCAGTATATTCCTTCTTTTTTCATCTATATTCACCTCCACTACTTTTTCCTTTCTCCATCTTCTTAGTTCCTTTTTCACTTCCTTCTTTTTCTCTTCACATTCCTCATAATCCTATCCATTTCCGTTCCATCCCGCACTAACTTCTTTCTTGCTCGTTTTCTCTAACACTATTTTTCCCCTCATCATTATTTCCATCTCTTCATTTAAATTTCCTTCTTACAGTTTTACATCCTTCATGTTCCCGTTTATTTGCTCTATTCCTTCTGTTGACCAATCCCCTCTTCCTGTTCTTTTTACCTTTACTTCCTTTTTACCCGTATCTTTAGTACTCTTTTCATCCTCTAACGTCAGTATTAATGGGAAGTGATCAGAATCTATATATTCTATCACCTCTAGTTTCTCTACCTTCTCTGTTACTTCGTTGTCTACTATTACACAGTCAATGACCGTTCCCTTTTTACCTCCCGAACGCGTATATTCACCCTCTTCATTTCCTACCTTCAGTTCTTGTATCTTCTTAGATTCCTCCGTTCATGTCCATTCCCACTATCTTCTATCTCTCTCCTCCCATCTTTATCTCTTCTATCAATAATCCTTCACTTTCATATATAT
>WSXT02147422.1:0-10353 GCA_011762715.2 Neuroterus valhalla
TGATACTTGCGAGCGAAGCGAGCTGCGCGCTAAGCGCGCGATGAGAATGTGCCCGCGAAGCGGGCAGATTTTTTTTTAAAATTTTAATATAGCAATTTAAGGTTGCTGGAACTCCTATCTTAGATCAAGTCTCTTTTCGTAGTGAAAATAGGCAAATTTCAATGCTTTTGATCTTGAATCATTTTTCTCAAGTGCTCGGGTTATAATCGGAAATATCTCTCTGAATAGAAAGTATCGAAATTATAAAATTTTTTACTCTGTAGACAGACTGTATTCTAGTATGTATTTATGTAATAAAATAAGGTGAAGCCTAATTTTGAGTTTAGGGCTTGATTTCAGTGCCCTTGAATGTCTAAATTTGAATTGAAAATTGAAAATTCGATCAGATTTATAAAAGAATGTAATGTCGAAATTCGGTATTTGGATTCTTGGTTTTTTTTTTTTTTTGAGTAAATGAAGGGGATTTGGAGGTTGCCTGCTTTTTCTCTTCTCTTTTTATTCCCATTTTTGTGTGTTTTTTCTTTTCACATTTTTATAGAGCCATTTGAGGGCATTGAAACTAGTTCCTAAACTTAAAACTAAATTGCCACATCTTACTGCATGAATTCTGGAATAACGTCTTTGTTAAGTAACACCGACTCCTGTTTAAGTTCGAGTCATTATTTAGAATGAAAATTTACTAACTTCAATAAGTTTTGTCTAAAATGATATTATTTGGAATGAAAATTTACTAACTAATTTACTAACTTCAATAAGTTTCGTCTAAAATGATTTTTCAAATGCTCGGGTTAGAATCCAGAAAAACCGTTTTACACGAAAATGATTAAAACTTGCCAATTATCACTCCGAAAACAGACTTAATTCAATGACAGGGGTAGGCCCTAATCCCATAATAAAGATAGGGTAAGAACACCAGTTATTGGCACCCTCTCTAATTTTTGCTAAATTTCAAGAAAATGTGAATATTTTTCGTAATTTACTGATATTATTTTCACATCTGATGATATCGGTAATAATCTATTTATTAATTTAAGGGAGGGGGGTCCCAGTGGAAATTAATACAAAAAGTGTGGTCTCTAGTTATTTTCGGTCCCAGTGCCAATAACTATTCTGAAATGGTTTCATTCGTTGGTACCCTTGTCTCGTCAGCAAAAAGTAAAATTATGTGACCAAGTTTAAAACTTGAAACACGGTAACACGCATCCCCGTGATTCTCTGAAATGAAAAAATGTGTTGACCGTGGCCGAGTGGCGGCGCCACCCATGGGTGGTTACTACCGTGGGCTACTACCCGTCAAAATACATGGCAAGCATTTAAACATTGATCAATTTTGATTGAATAAACAGTATTGAATCATTATCTTTCGGTTTTTTTTAATAACAGATATTAAAGTCATGTTTTTGGGATACTTTGGCATTGGTGTCAGTGTCGAAGAAATGTGCCGAACGATGGGAAATTGTTCAAACTTTCTATGACAAGAATCAATTAAACGAGAAGGTTATTAAGTAAAATAATTTTTATTCTAGTGAATACATTTGAGAGTGTTTTGTGCAAATTTCATATTTGGGTTTTATTTTTTTTTATTCTTAGGAATTTTGGGATTGAATCCAAGGTAATTCTAGATGAATTCCAATGAATTGAGGAAAATTGGATTGATTTCATCAAAATTGGATTGAACTAATCAAAATTGGAGTAAATTTAGATGGATCCAAGGGAAATAAGTAAAATTCCATTACATAATTCAAATTCAAAGTGATTTTGGAGAGAAATTCAAGTGAATTGAAAACAATCCGAAAATATAGAAAAATTTATTAGATCAATAAGTTTGAAAGAGGGTTAGAAAACTCTAAGGGAATATAAAAGAACCTTTTACAATAATCAAGAAGTCAAGATGAGTTTAAAGGGCTTTAGGATAAAATGAATGAAAACTTAGGAAAAGATATCATCAGTGAATTTAGAAGATTTTAAGAGTATTCAGATATTTAGGAGGATTCCCAAGAATTCAAAATATTTTGGGATAAATCAATGAGGACTCAAGGCCAATTCTAAATTAGTTCAAACAATTGCAAACAAGCTCCTCAAATCTTTTCAAATCTTTGGACCCCTGGAAAACCCCTCAATAAAGTCTCCGAAATTCATCAAAGAATCATAAAATTTCGTGAAATTCTACGGGAGGTTATGATGTATTTCCTTCGAGTACTGGAAAACTCATTAAAACACTTAGAGAGTTTTTGAAATACCTTGAAATTATTGAAATCCTCGGAAATATCATAAAATACTCTCAAATCCATTAGGATCCATAGAAATCCCTAGAAGATTTTCAGATCTTCTTCAAATGCCTTGAAGTCTCTCGAAATCGCAAAAAATTCGAAATCCTTCAAGTTACCTAAAAATGATTGAAATCAATTAAGAGTTCTTTGGAATTTTTTTAAATTCCATGACATGTTCCAAATGCTTTGAATTTTTTTCTTGAAACTTTCAAGAACTCTTAAAAAGCCTTCGGAATCTTTTTGTACCCTAGAATATTTCAAATCCCTCAAAAAACTTGGGTGGAGAATGGTCTTGAACTCTGGTCAGGAGGAGACAAGAAGTCACATGCTAGCCAAGGAATTGCTCTGATGATGAATGAGAGAGCAAAAGTGCATGTAAAAATGTCCTAGGTGTATCTCCTAAATTATTATGGAATAGAATGAAAGTGGGAATTAGAAGACTGTTTATTGTAGCATGCTATGCTCCTGTTGATGGTGACAGTGAAGAAGCAAAAGACACCTTCTGGGACTCTTCGAATGATGTAATAGAAACATATGATTCAGGCGGAAGAATAATATTACTCGGAGACATGAACGGTTGTGTTGCTGTGCGACGCGAAGGTACTGACAGCACATTTTGTGCTTAGAAAAGGGTTTGTTTATTATAAACACTTGGTTAAGGCCCAAAATGATACACTTTTATACTTGACACAGAGGCAAAAGCCGTAGTATGATCGACTTTATTGTAGTGGACGAAAGACTGAGAGGGCTTGTAGAAGATACAAGGGCTATGAGAGGTTCTGAATGCGGATCGGATTTATATCTTATAGTTTCAAAAATTAACCTAGGTCGAGGATGGAGGGGGAGAAAAATTATTAAAAAATCAAAACAGATGCGTGTCGAAATAGAGAATTTGCAAAAACTAGAAGTAGAGAAAGTGTATCGTGAACAGCTGGATAAATATTTAGGGCATCACAAGGATGATTGGAAGAAAGAATTAGGCAACAAAAATGTAGAGGGTGCCTGGATTATACTGCGGAATGGCATCTTCAAGAGTGCATCGGAAGTGTGTGGTACTGCGACCGTTGGAAGGAAGTTTGGTGATGCGTGGTGGAATGACGAAATACGCATGGCAGTCAACGAGAAAAAAGAAGCGTACTCGAGAATTTTGAATATAAGAGGTCTCAGCGATAAGGGAAAGACTAAGGATAACAGAAAGCAAGGATAAAATCAGAAAATAAGAAACTATTTCGGAAATGGGTTAAGTGAATTTGGAAAGGAAATACTAGCACCAAAGTAGTCGGAATCAAGAATGCTGATGGTGAAATGGTATGGAATACGGACAAAGTTGAAGACTGAATTGTTGTTTTTTTTTCAAGTAGCTGTACGAAGGTAAAGGCATGGAGCATAACAACAGTGACACAGACAAAGACTAGTTAGACAATTGCGCTGCAGGTAGCGAAAGCAGAATCGGTATCAACGACATTATTTCCGTAATTAAAAAAATAATGAATGTTTTTTTTTTGCGGGATGGTGGAAAAATCTGCCAGCAGACACCAAAAAGGATCTGCGTTTCTCGGTAGTATGGGGTTTCCGATGTTGATGGAGATGACGAGATGTTGTTGTCACCATTTACCCACTAAAAAACCACCAGCTTCTTCTTGGAATTGTTCCCCCCGTAACTGCTTTTGCATTACTTCAGGGGATGCCGTTTCCTTGCCTTCTGAAGGCTCCTGCTGGCTTATTCCTTCTGGTAATCAGCGTCATACCCCAGCTAAGATGTTACGCGTCGTCCTCGGCAGCGCGTCAGGAACGTGCATCGGGCTCGCCGGTCTTCGAACACCTTGGTTGGGTGCGGCTGGGTGGCTGTCTTCGTGATCACTGACCCTCCTTGATAGGGCTCCTGCTTGTTCCCTCCATCTTCATGGAATAAAGTATCAACCCCAATAAAGATGTACGCATCTTCCTTATCAGCGTAACAGTAATTTTGCATAATGGGCTCGTTCGCCTTCGACATCCTGGTTAGGTGTGATCGGGTTTATTGTTCAGGGCTGTTGTTCTACCAAGGTAAGTTCTTTTTTTCTTTTGCCGGAGAAGCGTTTCTTTCACAGTAAAAGAATGTGTATTCCGCGTCGTCCTCGTCGAATCCACAGCAGCCACACATCGGAATTTGTGCTTTCCTCATTTTGAATAGGTAGGCCTGCAAGTACCCGTGCCTAGAGAGAAACTGTGTTAGGTAGAAGTTTACCTCGCCATGCTTACGCCCAACCCAGGGATGTGGTTACGTTGACAGCTTTTTCGGTCGCTTACTTGATCTGATCCCAGAATGTAAACTTCCGAGTCCAATAGAAGGCCAAGGTGTTTCACGGCCTTCTTCGTCACGCTTTCCTGGCTACACACTCGCAGCGGAATGATGGTGTCTATCCTCTTAGTTGTCAGAACAACGATCTCAGTCTCCTGCACGGACAGACTTAGACCGTGCTCTGCCATCCATTTACAGCCGCGCATCATCACCTGGCTCATCTTCCACTGAGCTTACTCCATATTTCGGGCTGAAATCATCGCATGTCGTCCACGTATCCCGCCAGAGATGTACCCTTTGGCATCTCCATACGAAGGATGCCATCGTAGGAGATATTCCACAGATCCGGCCCTAGTATTGACCCCTGTGCAGCCCTAGCAGTAATATCCATCTTGCGAGTCCCTCTTTCTATGTTGTACTGAAGAACTCTACCTTGAAGATAGCTGTTCACCTTGCGCACCAGATACGGGGGTACTTTAAAGTCTTGCTCGAGAGCGTGTGATATGTCCGTCCACCTAGCCGAGTTAAAGGCATTTTTCACGTCCAGGGCGACCAGTAAGATGATCTTGCGGGTGTAGCAGCTTGATAGTTTTTCTGCTTGCGCAGCTCTCACCACTTCCTGCACTGCATCTACCGTAGATCGACTCTTTCGGAACCCGTACTGGTTGTTTGCCAGGTCTCCTGCTGCTTGTACAGCTGCCTGAAGAAGAGGCTTCAGCCGTTTCTCTAGAACTTATCCAGCAGGATCAAGCATACAGGGTGGTATATATGCTGATGGGAGGGAGGGGGGGGGGATTCAGTTCTCCTTTCCCCTTGCTGAACAGTACCAGTCTCTGTATTTTCCATTATTTTGGAAACAGCCCCGCTTTCAGACAGCTGTTATACACTCTAAGAAGCAATTGCGGGTTACAGTGCGCTATTGCCTTCAGTGCCTCCGGTGGTATACCATCGGGCATTGGAGCTTTTTTATTCTGGATCGATTTAACTGCTCCTTCGAGTACCTTGTTGGTGAAGAGCGGTATTTCTGCGCTTTTAATTTCCACGATATCCTAGCGTCTGATTTGGTGCGTTGGAAAGAGCGTATCCACGATATCCTCCATCGTTTCCTCATCACGTGCACAAGCTTGTACCAGGGCTCCAAGTTTGCGTGACACAGTCTTGTAGCCCAGACCCCAGGGTTCGTTATCAACTTCTTTGCAGAGGTTTTGCCATCCATATCT
Organism: Neuroterus valhalla; assembly: GCA_011762715.2. Lineage (NCBI taxonomy): Eukaryota > Metazoa > Arthropoda > Insecta > Hymenoptera > Cynipidae > Neuroterus > Neuroterus valhalla. Next base: position 5,772 of record WSXT02147422.1, read on the forward strand.
TTTATTGCGCTTAGTAGCGTTCCACAGTTCTTTCTTCGCAGCTTTAATCTCCTTCTTTCTGATGGTCGCTTCTCCTGGCCGCTTTTTTCGCAGTCGCTGAGATTTCCGCCGCAAGCTAAAGCACTCTGATCTGGGCTGGGAAATCTCCGCGTTCCACCAGTTCGCCGGTCCTTGCTTATTATTCGGTCTTTTCTGGGGCATTGCTGCTTCGCATGTTCTTTGGATGAGGCTCATTGTTTCCGCTACCAGATCTTTATAATTGACTGTCATTCCAGTGTGCAGAGATATTATGTCTCCTGTCCATTCCTTATCACATCTGACAGTTTTTGGACATTAATTTTGGTATATTCCATTTCCGCGCTCTGGATGACATCTCCTGTTGGGTACGCTTTGTTACACGTATCTGGAAAGTGATGTGCTGATGATCGCTTCGCGTGTAATCTTCGATTACCTTCCACGAATCTATCAGTGACACTAACCCCTCCGTTGCCAGGGAGATTTGCGAAATTGTTCCTCGACATCCTGGTCACCTCAATGTTGGCGTGCTCCCAGTGTTAAGAACGACTAACCCCGTTCTGGTCGCCAGCTCCATATCTCGCTTTCCTCTTGAGTTGGATTTTGGCATACCCCATGCCATTGCTCTTGCGTCGAAGTCGCCGGCAACCATCACTTCTCCTTTCACGTTTTGGATAGCTTCTTCCAGGGAATCCAGCTTGTCCTTAAAATACCTTATAGCTTCGTAAGGGATAAGATAGCAGGTCACATATGTGATGCTTTCGCTTTTAACCCAAACATATCTATATCCAGAGCCATGATTTTTAGACTGGAGTCTTCATCAAGTCTGAGGTACAGATAGCAACAGTACCCAATTTGTCCGTGAACCAGTATCAGTACGTCCGCCTGCTTTTCGAACCTAAGCTGTAAAACAAGGTCTTGGTCTATTTTACTCCTATTCAAATTTCCTTGAAGAACTCTGATCATTGCGTCCTTCTTTTCTCTTTAGCCTGGACCAGTACATGTCTGAAGGCTGCGCAGCTACCTGACCCAGAGACATGCCTTACCTGTTCCGTCTCTTTTCCCATCTGCGCGAATAGAAGGTTCTTGGGGTCCGCGGTGCACGCAGCGCCTTTGTGCCCTGTCTGTCCACATTTGAAACAGAAGTCTTTCCTGTTTGGTCCTTTGCAGCTACTGGCCTGGTGCCCGCATCCAAGGCACCTGAAGCACCCACACACTTGTATTTTCTTTCTAACACGGCAATAACCCCAGCCTACCTTTATGCGAGCTGTTTGGAGGAACTTTTTAGCACCTTGTTCATTGGCTTCAACAATGGCTACCACTTGTCCTCTGCTATTCGATTTGGTGACCCAGGCCTTGAGCAACCCTGTGGTTTTTTCAGGTCTCTTTTTAAAGCCTCTCCTTCTTTCTCTCTGGTGGTGTAACCATCGAGGTCTCTTATAATCTCTAAGGCAGAGGTTTCCAGCGCGTGAGCAACGGTATAAATGTCACCTTTGATGCGTTCATGCGGTGAGCGGAATGTGGAAAGGGGTCCTCGGAGACCGGGCTGCACCGGGCTGATTGAACATTGCGCGCAAGTAGGCGTGGTCAGGCGTAGTCAGACGAAGCTCTTGGCGAAAGGAGAAGAGAATCCTCGATGAAGCGCTCGGAGAAGGGGAAGAAAGGAGAAGCGCGCCAACCTTGCGTTGGATACCCCTGCTCTAAGGTTAGGTTTGGAGTCCTGTCCTCTACCATGCCCGTGTCTCCTAGTGCATCCTTCAACGCACTAGAGAATTCACTGCGGTTTTTTGAGTCCTCATCTAATTCCAGTAGGACGTACCCAGATCTAGTTTGTCTGATATTCTTGACATTAGTCTTGGTGTCCTCTGGTTTCACATTCTTCCTTATGTCACCTAAGACCTGTGCGTAAGACTTCCCTCCTGCTGGTTTAATGAGTACTGTTTCTGCTCGACTTCTCCTTGTCTTCTTTGGCTTTCCTTTAAGTTTATTAGAATTTGTCCTTACTCCATCTTCTGTCTCCGCATTTTCCTTTTGCTACGAGATTTTCCTCCTATCTTGTCTGTTTTTTTCCCTCTAACAGTTTTCCAATCTATCGGTGATGGTATCTCATCCTTCCTTCTCTTGTCTACCAGGGTAGTAGCCTGGTTTTCTGCTGGGCTGGACGGCAACCGCTTGGAATCCGAAACTACTTTTGGTCTATTCTCGCTGCGCGTCTGAGCCCGCAGCAAACCAGTAAGGCTGTCTTGAGCCGTCGTTTGCTCGTCTTTCTTGAAGTTCAGCAGCTCCAGCATTGCTGTTACTTTCGGAAGTCCCTCCTTAATGAACCTACTGACTTCTTAACAGCTTGTGTCATGATGTGCATCTCTGCCTTGATTTCGACCAACACGTTCTTGATCGCAGTGGGGAAATTTCCACTCCCTTGGGGTATGTCGTTTTTCGCATACGAGCTGATGACTGGTTTGAATTCAGAGTTCCTTACCCTAGCTAGTTTTTGTCCACCCCGGGTATTTGAATACACCGGTACCACCCACATCTGGGAGGCGTCCCCCTATCCGCAACCTGGGGAGGCACCCAATAGGAGACAAGAGTGGTAAGGCTGCCGGTGTGGATGGTATAGCCTCTGAAATGCTTAAGTGCTTTGGCGGATATTTGTCTGTGTGGCTGTGTGAATTTATGAATATATGTGCTGTGAACAGCAAAGTTCTGAATGACTAGAGAATGGCGATTATCATCCCAATCTGCAAAGGAAAGGGTGATCATGGCGACTGTGATAATTATAGAGCGATTAGTCTACTAAGTACTGTGGGAAAAATGTTTCAAAAAATACTTATTGATAAAGTCATGGAAATGACAAATGAAAGAATCTGAGAAGTTTAATGTGGATTAATGGATTAATTCCATTATGTGGCAAGACAAAATAGCTGAACGCTTTCATTTTACCAGGACTCTCTGAGTTATTATTTCTATGAGGGATTTTTGGAAATGAATGGTAACTTGTTCCTTCAGAAGGCAAATCTGGTATACAGATGGCTCCAAAGTAGGGGGGGGGGGGAATATAAGTCAGTGTAGGTAGGAGGAGGATGAGAGACCCGTTTGGGCGACATGCCACTGTCGTTCAGGCGGAGGTGGGCGTAGGTCCTGGCTGCGCTGAGAATCTCATAGAAGAAGACGCGGCTAGTAGGCAGATCACAATCCGCTCTGATAGTCAACCGACATAACTGCAGTTGTTAAACCAGACATAACATCAGAGCTAGTGTGGGAATGCAAAGATGCATTTAATCAACTGGCCGAAAAGAATAAGGTGTCCTCATATGGGTTCCTAGTCACACCCAAGTCAGGGGCAAAGAAAAAGCGGACCAGCTGGCAAAAAAGCGGTGCAGAAAGTTAATACATAGGCCTTGCACTGGTATTGGGACTAGCGTCTTGTTGTGTCGGGAAGGCCTTGGAAAACTGGATCCGTGCAAAGAACTGGGACTACTGGGAACAAATCCAGGGTTTCCGACAGGCGAAAGCCATCTTGGGCTGCACGTACAGGATGGATAGAGGCAGGCAAATTTTGAGTTTACCCAAGAAAGATCTGAAGATCATGGTTCAGATGCTCACAGGGCACTTGAACAATCATGAGCACAAAGAAATCTTTGAGGATCATTTTATGGAACCCTATGATATAGCAACGCAAACAGTCACTGATATCCTTGGCTTCGTCCAGAGGACTGTGTTCAATTACTAGAAGCGAACGGTTGAAAGTGTAGCAGTGTAACACAATGGGCTTTATAGACTAAGCGCCAGGGGGTAACCCATCGGAGCTCTCCTATCGTCTGTAAACTAAACTAAACTATCTTTTTCATTGGAAAATTCAACAGTTTTGTTAGAAATTCATCTTTCGTGATGGAAAAACCGTCTTTCTTTGTTGAAAATGAAGTTTTTTGTTGGAAGTTCCACTTTTGGGGTTAAATGTCAATAATACGGTAAAGAATTGCAGTACTTTGTTCGGAATTAAATTATTTTCATGAAAATTGAACTATTTAGATGAAAATGCAACTATCATTGGTTGAACTAAAATCTTTTGTCCTTTGTTGTAAATTCGATTTTTTGGTTAGGAATATGTCCTATTGGAATAAAAATTGATCTTCCATGGTAGAAAAGTCGTATTTCTTGGTGAGAAATAAACTTTTTATGTTGAAAATCCAGCTTTTTACAAGGAAAATTCATCTTTTCGGCTGGGAAATGAAACTATTCGCTTCAAAGTTCCACTATTTTATTGTAAATTTATTACTCTTGTAGAAATTACACCTTTTGGTTGTTAGTCTAACTGTTCAGTTCAAAATGAATTTTTTTGTTTTGGAAAAAGGCACTTTTCTGAGAGAGGGGGGGGGGGCAAAACTGCGTAGCTTATGGAGGCCCCTTATTATGTTTCGAAGTCCAATTCTAGAATATCGTATTTAAAATACAGATAACTCTTCAAACAAGTCTCGAACCTTGTAAATTTCTTATTATTTTTTATTATTATTTATCAGCATTTGGAACTCGAAAGTTCATTGCCTCATCTACCCGAGACCGCCACGCG
>WSXT02147433.1:0-10352 GCA_011762715.2 Neuroterus valhalla
CTATATTATTATTTTTTATAAAGCTTTTGGGTAAAAATAAAATTTTTTTATTGGATTATGAAATTTGAACCCTTGAGAATCTATTTTAAAAAGTTTTGTAAGAACAATCAATTATTATGACGTGAAATGGACTAATTGTAATCAGTGATTTCTTTAAGTGTTCATTCACTGGGTCACTCATCCTATTATTAATTGAATAACATTTTTTAAACACATTCTAACTTCAATACCGATTATGGCCATATTGATGAAAGAAGAGGAATATAGGAAAAAGGGATACTGGAAAAGGGAGAACACATTCCGTAAATATATCCCAAGTATCGGCAGTTGCGAAATATGCGATAAAAATTCACAAAAACCCTTAAAATACTCTTTTTATTGCGTCGTTCAATAAAAAGTCGTAAATTGGATAAATCGCGATGTGAAACAAAAATAGAATCTCTTATATAAAATGGTATAATTGGTTTACCCTTCTCGAGACAAGAACTAATCAAATTATGAAAATTCAGATAAGCCGTGATTCGAGATAATTACCAGAAGTTTCAATTTTATCAGAAGGGCAGAATTAAAGTGGTGTTTTTTTTTTATAAAAAAACAAAAAAAAAAATTTATTAGAATGTTACATTTATTATCCTTGTCTTATAATTTTTACATCCCCATGATTGTACCATAGTTGAAGTTAGAAACGTTTTTAATGAACGAAAAAAGTCAAATTCCTGAACATGCAAAAGTAAAAATTTTTATGCCATAAATCAGTCTTATACCAGCCTATAAACTACCCAAAAAAGTTTCACCCCTGTAGCGAATGTGGAACACAACCCAAATCATTCCCCAAAACATGAAAAAATCACTAAGAATGCACTCACTCAAAAAACTGAATTTTTTTATTGAAAGTCACTTTATTGCATGACAAAAGATGACAAAAAAAGTTTCATGTTAGTATACACATTCTATATAGGGATGAAACTTTTTTGTCATCTTTTGGTACGGAATAAAACAACTCTCAATCCAAAAATTTCAGACTTTTGAGTTGATGCATTCTTAGTGATTTGTTCATATGTTTCGGGGGAGGATTGTGGTTGTGTTTCACATTCGCTATGAGAATAAAACTTTTTTTGTCACCTTTTGTCATGGAATAAAGTGACTTTCAATAAAAAACACAACAGAGCAAACATTGAGAAATAAATTAATTTTTTTTTTAAACTCTAATTTACCACACGAAAAATCCTTTTTCTACAAAAATTGGAACGTTTCAATTTACAAATATTATTATAAATCCTCAACCGAATCAGTAAAATTTCAAACCAAAAAGATAAATTTTCATCTAAAATGATAAATATTTAACTGAAGCATTTCAATTTTCAACCATGAAAGTGAATATTAAAACAAGAAGAATAATTTCCAGATAAAAAGATGGTCCTTCTGCCAAATAATACAATATTCCAAAGAAATAGTTGAATTACGAACTAGAAAATAATGATTTTCAACCGAAAATGGAACAGTATCATTTCGCGTTTAAAAACCAATTTCAAACGAAAAATAAGAGTTTTCGACAAAAACATGGAATCTTTAACTAAAAGAGTTACATTTTAAAACAGATAAGGTAATTTTTACTAAAAAAGTTAAATTTTCCATCAAAATTTGAATCCGTACTCAAATTTTAAATTTGGAAAAATTTATATTCAATAAAATAAATGAATTTTTAACTACAACTATTTCAGTTGGGAAAAGTTAAATTTTTAGTTATGAAAATTATTATAACGGAAAAAAACTAATTTTTAAACAAATTGCTACATTTTTAAACAAAATGACAAATTTTCAAAGAAAATTGTAAATGTTTCACTGGTGTAGTGGAATTACATACCAGAAAATACGAATTGTCAATTGAAATGATGGACCTTCATCAAGAATAGTTGAATTTTTTACCAAAAATTTTCAACCAAAATACACAATTTTTTAACAATATGGTGAAATTTTGAACTATGATAATAATGATTTCATTATCAATCCATCAAAATAGATGAGTGAATTTCGAGGGGGTCGATAAAAAATTAAGTGATAAATGTAGATTCTGACTATTATTCCAAATTGGCTACACGCATGCGTGTACCTGTTAGAAATGGGAACAATGGAAATTAGGAGTGTGCGTTTCCACGCTGACTAGATTCCCGTAATTTTCACTGAGCGCAGTTATATGGACAAGTATAGGGACTTGTTGTAGACGGTGATTGGGGAGGGTCGCCACTGGCGAGGGAGAACAAGGGAGGCTCCAGTGAAATAGGAAGATAACAACTTCACGTTAATTATGCGTTAACAGCCTCCAATTAGAGACCGCATCGAGCATGCCCGTGTCCCTCTTCCTCTCCACTGGTTTGCATCTCTACAAATTTCTGTTATTCAGCCGAATTTCGCAATACATATACCATTCGCAACGAAAAACTTTCTCTTGATTGAAACAGATTTAAAAAGCCCGGACACGATTAGCAAAAAGTAAACGAATCTATAAATTACTCGATTTCAAATAGCCAAACGAGATTCGCGCTCAGTTGTTGATTGCCGAATCCCTTTTTTCGACTACCATTCGATTTTTTGCCATTTATATTGTGCACAAGAAGGTCGATTGCAGAAGGGGAATTCACCAATTATTGCTTTTGTAAATTCAGAAGAAACGTTCAATAATCTGAATTGGGGTAGACTATTTCAAATAAATGGAAAAGATGATTAAAATATGGAGCTAGAGAAGAATTATCTGCAGTCTATATCGAAAGCAAACACCGGTGATAAAAATGTATGATGTGGAATAAACGCTATAGCAAAAGAAGATTATAAAAGCAGGATATATTGATAATGTGAGGATTTAGGAAAATATTGAAAATAAAATAAGTAGATAATATCTAGAACAAAGAGGTATTATCACAAATGGTACAAAAGAAAAAAAGTAATGAATACAAACGTTCCTCAAATAAATATATAAAAGTAATGCGTGTCTTTGAAACACGCGATAGGAACGGAGTTTCGAATGCGGGCTAAGGAGAAGGACGTACGTATATACGGATTCGAAACTCCGTTCCTACCGCGTGTCTCAAAGACACGCATAACTTTTATATAATTATTTGAGGAACGTTTACATTCAAAATTTGTTAAGCGACGGAAGGAACTTCGTTCCTTACGCGTGTCACTTGGACACGTTTATTTCTTTCCGTTCTTTTTTTTTAATGTTCAACGTTATACTATGTTTTACTTCTACAACGAGACGATCATGAAAATTAACAAAAATCGTAAAAGTAGCCCAATTTTTCAGATTCAATCTTTGTTGTAAACCCATTAACAATAAGGTATCAAGTGTGTGAGAATTTGTTGAAAGTTTTTCGAAATGCAAGAAGTTGCATTATCGTAGAATCTATGTGTCGTAAACCATGCCCGTAAAAATTTTAAACGGGTGTCATATGTCCCTCTCTAGAGCCTCTAGACCCCAATGAGATCGAAATTGGGATCGTTAACGCTTCTCTTTGATGTCACATTTACCATGCAATTTTTGCACAATTTTTATCAGATTATGTACATTCTAAAATCCTTCATGATTATTAGAACAACAAAACTTGAATCGAAAAAATCGGACCATTTTCACTTCTATTACAAAACGATAATAAAATAGCAAAAATCGTAAAGGTAGCCCAATTTTCGCGATTCAAACTTTGTTGTAAAGCTAATAAAAATAACTTATCGAATGTTTAAAAAAAAGGTAGAGAATTTTGCGAAATTCAAGAAGTCGCATTTTTGTAAAATCTATAGATCATAAAGGATGCTTGTAAAAATTTCAACGGGTGTCATATATCCCTCTCTAGACAATCGTACACATTTCAACCGCTATCAGGTTCTAAAGTAAATATCGCTGTCACACAGTGCGGCCGAGGGCCGCCAAGTGCGGCCAAAAGTAAAAAAAAAAAGTTTCTTTATAGGGTTTTTTCACCCTTGAGTTGGCTGCAATGATCCTTCAAGAAACTAAAATCGTTCATAGTGATGACTTATTCGTCATGCCCCTTTCTTAGGCTCAGTTGGAATGTGGCCTTCGCTCGAGCATCACTCTACAGTTAATACACTGAGAACGGTTATACAGGTGAAAAATTTTATGAAAAAAAGAAAATCAAATAAGAACAAATGGAATCCACTTCTGAAGGTGACTAGAACATGTAAAAAAAGTACGTATTATCAATTGTTAAGTAGTAAATTAGGGAAAACATAAACAATAGTGTCATTTTTTAACATAATTTTTCCGAAAATTAGACTTCAAATGATACTGCATTGAAACGCTGCAAAACGCTGCTTTGAAACCTTATTGAAATGATAATTAAATATATTATCTACCAAATAAAACAAGATTCAGCTGCCAAGAGCTGCCTATTCATCTTTTATGCCCTTTTTTCGAAATATGATTGACCTACCAATTGTTTGTTATTAGAAATTTTTTGTATATTTTTGTGCTCAATAGAAATACAGATTGTTATAAAAATTTTCAAAAATATTTCTTTCCTTATAACATAAAAACGCAAACCACGAATTTTCTTCTATTCAAATTTTTTCTTCAAAGCATTAGCACAAAATATTTCGGAATATAATTTTTAAAATATTTATTCTTGTAACTGTAAATGTTGTGAATTTTCAAAATCCCTATTTAATAATCAACTTTTATTTACAATAAACAAAAATATATATTTTACATTTTACAATGTATACATACAGATCGTTTTTTTTTTATTTCTCCATTTTTCGCTGTATAAGGCGTGGCGATATGATGCTATATTGGACCCACCCTCTTGAATTCCGTAATTCTGACGAAATATTGGTGATCAGCGACCCCGAAAACCCCCGAGTACAAGATTGCAGGTCGATCGTTAAAGTTTTTGAGTTTTGTACGCAAAGTGCGGCCTCCGGCCGCACTGTGTGTCAGTGTAACGGTAATTTGTGACTTCACAGCGTAACGCTTCCAAAATATTTTTATAAAATCGGTCCCTATGCCCGAGCAAATAAAAAGGTTAGATTAGGGAAGAACTTAAAATGGAGAATTAGATGAAAATCAGGATCAAACTAATCCTCAGATTCTTCATCAGATGTTCAATGTCATAACTAATTGATTATTGAAATTTTACATGAAATTTTATTACTGATCTGAATCGATGAGTACGTTGGATCATGTATGATTCAAAGGTCAGATTCCAATGCATTAACCTGCTATGTAATCTGGGCACACAAAAAGTCTGTAATTCAAGCTGTGGCCCTTATATACATGACTTCCCAATTTCATCTGCAGGTTTCTCATGAACTTTGCATGCGGGATCAAGAATGAAAGATAATGGCGGAAGAGGACGAAGAGAAGGCCGAGAATGAGGATGAGGGGCACCATCAGAAGACGAACGAGATGGTGGTAAGAATCGCTCGTACGTGCGTGACCGCATGAGATTCTTATTCAAGGTCGTTACTGACAAAAGCGAAAGCACTCAAGTTTTCCTAGAGATGTCTTACCGGTTAGCAAGAAGAACAAAAAGGTCAAAGAAGAAGAAAATAAAGAAAAAGAAAATAAAGAAAGAGAAAATAAAGAAGAAGAAAAGTACTAGACGAGACGCAGGGTACAATTGTACATGTTAGGAGTTTGAGTCTTCCTTCATGCAAAAGGTGGGATCTACTATAACAGGTTTTACACACGCAATGAAATAAGAAAGCGAAAAAAGCGACGAGCTATCAAATCGATTCCCTATTATACCCCATAAATAATTCGGGTCTGAGAATATACCATTTCGATTCTGAGGAGAACTCAAATATTGATCAACCGCAGTAGCAGTTTGAACACACCTGATTTTCACAGCCACCACATATTTGGTTACGCTATATCACTTTCCGAAAGGTACATTTACCGACAAGTGGAAACAGCATCTTGTCTATGGTTAGAAACATTTTACGGGAAGGTAGAGAGCGGAAGCATATTACCATGGTTCATTATAGATACGCGTATATGAATAGAAATAGGCTATATGCATATATGCACAATAAAAGCGTCCATAGAGAGGCTCCTAGAACCAGAGTCAGCGAAGCCTGTTGTGATTGTGATGCAAGTCACGAGCGTGCTTAATTCCTCATGGTACCCGTGCTTGCAACCCACGTCAAGTTACCCACGTGATTCTCTAAAGATTTATACTAATTGTGCAGCACAGAGACGTAAGTACCCCTCAAGCTTTCATCAAAGAGAAGACATCTCAAACTAGATCTGATCTATTCCTTTGGAACAGTTCTTGTTACTTATCACCTGGAAATGAGAGTGTTTTTGATTACTCTAAGTATGAAAACAATCAACCTAATCAAGAGCAGAATAATATTTTCAAAGTTTTCAGCGTTATGTGCGTCAAAGTCGGAACAAAGGCATGAATAATATAGTGTAGTAGCTGCGCCCTGTGGCGGCGGCTTCGCCAACATGCATGCACAACAACTTTGCTAAAGATCATCACATGATCAAATGCATAGTTTACGATTCTATAAAGGACATACAAACAAACATCCTCAAGAATGGTAAGAATGGTACACTCTAAATTCCATGGAATGAAAGTTCATTCTCTTAGAATGAAAGTTCATTCCATGTAACGACTGAAAAATGTCCATTCTCTTAGAATGAAACTATTCATCCCAAGCTAGGAATGGAACAGTCTCAGTCCTACCTTGGAATAGATTCTCATTCTAACTGGAATTAACGGAGCAAGCGGGCAAATCATCAACATAACCTCTTTTTTCTGAGTGTTTTTTAGAGAACTGCTGAAATCGCAGAAAGACTCGAAAGTTATGGAAGATAATGAATAATTTGAAAAAATTAATTCATTGATTTTAGTGTCTTTTACACATGACTATAGTTTATATATAAATAATAATATATTATGATTGAAGGTGGCCAAACACTATTGATAAAGCCTTTCAACGAAGTTAATAAAAAAACTGTTTTAAAATATTTTTTTACTACTTATACTTGTAAAACGTTTTCTCCTGAAATTGTAATATTATTCTCAGAAAATAGGTCGAATTACATCATGAAATGTGTAAAGATTAGGTCACTAACCTGTACAGGGTGTACGAGTGGTATGTTGAAGCTTTTCGAAACTAACAGTGCCTAACCAAAGGCTTTGAGGAAGCTCTAGTATTGTCTGTACTGGTCAGTGACCTTATTTTTATAAATCATTTTTAATATGTTTTTTGATTGGGACAGTAAAATTTAACTTTGAAAACAAAGAGATTCAACTTTTCACGCAACGTTATGGTAATCCAACGCTTGGAATGAGACACAGTTCATTCCAAGCCTTGGAATAGAAATCTCACCGCCCAAGCTGATTCATTCTAAGGGAATGAAAGTTCATTCTCTTAAGATGAAACTGACAGTTCAGTCGTTGCTTGGAATTAAAGTTCATTCCGAGGAATTTAGAGGGTAAGAATGGTCCTGAGGTAATTGAGAATTCCCATTCTTTATGTAATGTAACCGAATCAGATGTAAAAATGGTTAGAGATGACTGAAAGATATAGGCTGCAAACTCCACATCTTTAATCATTATAGGAAATAAAGTATTTTGAGCCTACGATTGACGGATTTCGCACAACGTATTCATTTAGCAGACAAAAACATGGCACAGATGTTCACAATTGTTAACTCTGGTTACACATCAACTCTTTGAGCTGAAGAAGAATTACTCAGAACTCTTTCTGGTGTTCTCTTTCAGAGTTTTCTTAATCTTATGATTCAAACCACATGACTCTGTGATATGTCTAGTGTATACAAGTAACTTCAGCATGTTGGGATACCTGCTTTTGCAGGTGTATCAGTTTCCTTCATGTTCCTATAAGCATAATAAATTCGTTAGCGTGTGTTACGGGATGGATCTATGTGCATCAGCAGTTTATCAGAGAATATCTCTTTGACAATAAGTCAAAGCACAACAAAGTGAAAAGTTCGTCTGCAAACTAATTAGCTACCGTTTCCAGTAATTTGGCTCTAAATTGCAAGCGCAATTTCCTATCTCTGAGATTATTAAGCTTGCTTCTGAACTGACGTATCATGCCTGTCCGCATTGCGAAATCACGATCTGAGTTCCAATAACCCCCTCGAGGTCTTGAGCCCTGCAGGGTCACTCCTCGCTAGCACTTGCACATACTTTCAGCACGATCCGGGTTTCGACTTGTTTATTAAATAAACCAAACTAAGAGGACCTTCCGCATTAAACAAGTATTAATTCATTCTCCAAGAGTTGAAGAACATACTCTTGATTAAATGGCAGTTACAGGATGGCCCCTCATATATTGCAAAAAATTGTTCCGGTTTTTAAACATTTTTCGATCAGCAAATTACAGCATTAGTATGGTAAAATCAGATCCAAATCAAAACGATTAATATAAAACATTTCAAAAAATAAAAAAATAAATTCACCGTCAACATTTCCGGTATTTCCAATCCATTCGCCACCCTAACTTGTATAGTGGACCTTTATTAAGAAGAAAGTCACTCTGTGTTCTCCTCTTATCTATTGTATAGGGAGGAAGAGATTCTTAAAAGGAAAATGTTCAGACAAATTTTACATTGCTTTCTCAATTTTCCTTAGCTGCTTTTAAAATATTCATAAGTTCTGAGTGATTCTTTCAGAGGACTCTGAACCAATTCTTTATTTATGAATGGAATTCTTAAGTTAATCAGTATTTGCATTTAGATGCACTGTCGTAAAAAATTTTCACTCTCTCCGTACTTATAATTGGGAGATTGATTTAAAATTTCATTGCAAACTGATGGAGTGGAAACGGTGGGGAATATGTCCTTTTGCTTACAACAGGGTAGACTCTCCAAGTTTATACTATGGCTTTCTGAATGTTTTTAAAAGCTTATTATTAGATGCAAAATAAACTTCGAGCAATAATAAGTCACTCACACGAGATATTCTATTTCGTGGAGAATTCTGGGAAATATTTTCATTCACGTCGCTGACGGGACACCACGTGCACTGGAATGTACATTAAAGTTTTCTTCTCGTGGCCAGTTGGTAGTTGGTACGAGCCACGCTCTTGCCATGCCGTGGCAGACTGCCATTTGTGCTAGTTTGCATTGAATTTAATTTTAAATGCCTCGGCCAAGCAGTTGAGAAAAGCAGCCGAGAAGGAATGAGGGAAAAGATGCTCCTTCAAATCGATGCTGATTCCGGCCTACAAACTTGCAATCTCAAATACATTTCCGCAACACCAGGTGCAAATTTTGAATCAATTTATTCAAATGGTGTCTCCAGACGAGATATAGTTGATTACGATTACTGAGTACTACATAATTCATTATTCAAATTCGAAACCTGAAATTTTTTGCAGATCTCGAACCCAAATATAGTGTGTGAATATTCAAACAGAATTAAAATTAATGTACCAGAAATACTAAATGGTTACATTTTCATTGTTTTGTAATTGCAAATCCAAAGAATTTGATACACAATTCCAAACTCGGAAATTGTTGAATTTTTAATATTCTAGTCCGAACTGGTTCAATTTGTAAAGATTTGATCTAAAATTATTGAGTTGTGAACAATTTTCATTTTAAACTGTTTATCCGGCAAGCCTGTAGAGAAGCTTCAATTTCAAAAAGGTATATTCTCTAAATTTTAATCAGTAAATTATAACTGATAATTGGTGGAGTTCTACTAATTGCGCCATAGTCAAAGCTACGCTAATGATTATTAGTAAAATTGTGCTGTTCCGATTAGTAAAATAAAAGTTGAAAGAATGGAGAATATTATACGGAGTGAAGTACGTCAAACTACATGCATTGGAATATTTGATTAACAAAAAACATTCGTACAGGAAGCTGATGTTCATTATTACATATCGGATCAGATCAAATTTGAACAGATTAAATTGTTCCAAACGTGTTTCCATAACAATTTTTATTATTAATGATCAATACAAATCTCCCACCGATTATTATTAACAAATAACATTCGAATTTGGAAAAGAATTCAACTTATTTTACCTTTTGATAATTGTTTAGATATCCCTACTTAGATATAGAACATAAAACTAGAAAAACACATTCGCAGGAAATTCGCAAGCACCGAGTCTCGAACCCTGAACGCCAAACTGACCAAGTATAAACCACGCGCGCTACCACTTTAGGGGCCGTTCATAAACTACCTTACCGTTTTTCAATACCCCCCCCCCCCCCTATCGTTGACATTCGCAGTTTCTTCTTGAACCCCCTCCCCACCATAACAGTAACAGTAATATTATATAAAGTTTGGAAATGCTTGATTTTAAATTTTGCTTTCTTCTTCTCTCTCTTCAAACTTGTGTACTTA
>WSXT02147444.1:0-10352 GCA_011762715.2 Neuroterus valhalla
TGAAATTTTTAACTTTTTATCACTTTTCAATTAGATTTGAGTAAAAATGAATTCATGTCAAAAAAATAATTGTTTGAAGAATTTATTATCATTGCTAATAATATTTTCTTTCCCTACTTATAGAAAATTGCGGTTTTCTCTGCAATTTTATTTTTTGCCCACTTTTCACTCGAAGTGAGTTATATTTAATTTAATTTAACAAAAATAATTTTTTAACAAATTATTATTGCTTATGGCTATCTTCTCTTAGATTAGTGCTAAAAAGTTGCGGTTTTTTCTAAACTCTTAAGCTTTTCGTTCACTTTCCACTAAGTGAGGTAATAATTAACGCGAGTTAACAAATATGTTTATTTAAACAATTTAATATTGTTTAAAAACATTTTCACTCAGAGAAGTGCTATAAAATTGTGGTTTTTTTCTGAAATGTTTAACTTTGCACTGAATGGAATTTGAATGAAATTCAATTAGATTGAATTGATTTGATTATTGGTTGAACTATATAGTTTTTCATTTATATTAAAAGGTTTTTTTCTGAAATATCAACCGTTATATTTTTTATTAAAAATTTATATCTTTAGGTCAAAAATTCAACTCTTTGCTTGAAAGTTGAACTTCTTTCTCAAAAATTCAATTTTTCCGTTGAAGATCCATAATTTTAGTAGAAAATTCGCAATTCAAATTTCATTAAATGAATTTAGCTTTTTCGTTTCGATTAATTTTTTTTTGACATTGGTAAAAGAACAAAAATAATTTCCCTAGAACAATACAATAATATTTCAAATATGATTCTCTCTAATCCTTATCTATTATTTTTTCACAACTAACAAGGAAAAGCAAAGTTGAACATTTCAGAAAAAACCACAACTTTGAAGCAGTAATCTAAAGAAGGAAAAAACCGCAAGCTTCTATCATCAAGCGAAGAGAATATCGCTAGTAATAATAATAAATTGTTTAAACAATTATTGTTGCTAAATTAAATCAAATAGTAACTTACTTCAAGTGAAAAGTAGACAAAGAGTTGAAAATTTCAGAAAAAACCGCAACTTTGTAGCATTATTCTAAGAGCATATTGTTACAATTAATAACAATTTGTTCAAACGATTATTTTTGCTAACTTAAATTCAATGATTACGTACTTTAGGTTGGAAGAGGACAAAAAGTTTAAAATTTCAGAAAAAAACCGCAACTTTGTAGCATTATTCTAAGAGAATATTGTTATAATTAATAACAATTTGTTCAAACAATTATTTTTGTTAAATTAAATTCAATAATTACTTACTTTGGGTGGAAACAAGACAAAAAGGTGAAAATTTCAGAAAAAACCGCAACTTCGTAGCATTATTCTGAGAGAATATTGTTATAATCAATAGGAATTAGTTTAAACTATTATTTTTGTTAACTTTAATTGTTCATTACTATGCTTCAACTGAAACGTTGAAAATAAGTTGAAAAATTCAGAAAAAACCTTGACTTTCTAACCCTTTTCTAAGGAAAAGTTGCTAAAAACAATAATATATTGTTCAAACAATTTAAATAAATATTCAGTTATCAGTATCAAGTAGTAGTATTTCATGTGTGCAACTTCATGGGTCTTGCGCCATCTCCAAATCACTTTTTTCAAAAAGAAGTGTATTAATTTTTTTGTTGATTCGAATGAATTTCCGGGCGTTTTGCATAAAAATTCGGAAAAAATGTCTAATGCATTTTTAGACCACCCTTTTCACCATACAATCACTCATTCCTTAATTGAATTATTGATTGGTTCTGCAATCGTGATTTAAGTTTGAAGCCCTTTGTTGTAAACTCCATATAATAGACAGCTCACATACTGAACCGTCCAGTTGTTGTTAATCACAGAATATTACTCTAATGTTGAACATACCTCATGTTCCAAGTGTCGGAATTTCCAGAATTACATAAATTTAATAACAGTTAGGTATGAACCTAATACATCTTGTTTTTGGAAACATTTATAGGTGAACGTCATTTTGATGAATTATTCGACAAAATATTTGAAATGTATGTAGTCTGAAATATTCAGTTTCTAACAATCATGCAGAGAGCTGTTCTAAACTTCAGAGAAAAGTTTGCTAAGTCTGTGACAGAAGCATAACTTTTAAGAGCTTCATGCATATTTTCTGGATATAAAATATATATGAAAGACTGATGCATTTCTTCATGGATATTTTCACCTTATGATAAGAAATCGTGGAATAAAAATGTATATGAAATGAGTTCCAATTTTTAATCAAAAATTTTACCATGCAAAATGCACTATCTTTAAATCAATAGAACAAAAAATTATAAACTTTAAGTATTTCAAATACAAAAATTTGGGAATTGGTATGATTAAAACCAAAACTTTTATCATTGTGATTCTGATACATTTCTGATTCTAGAAACACGATTTAAAAATATTTCTAGGATTACATTCCTTCGAGGAACATGGAAAAGTAGAGCAGCGAAAAATTTCTTACAATTTTTATTTCTTTCTCCTTCTGTATCTGCTCTGTCGACTGTAGTGCTTCAAGACTTGTAAACTTGGGACAATAATGTCCGTTCACAAATTCTAGCAGTAAATCTCCTTGGAAGCAGGTAATACCTTCCAGAAGTTTTTAAAAACAGCGTTTCTTGTTAACTTTTAATCCTGCCCTTAAAAGGGTCGTTCGAAGGAATAAATCTATGTGATTAATTCAGACTCTTATCAGTATCCCCCTTCATAAAACATTCAAAGACTTTTTTTTCCCAAATTTATGAAACATGTAGCTTCGAACATTATTATTTCAGTCCTTGCTTCATCAACCTTGGAAAAAGGAGTAAAGTTTCTTTCATTTAGGTGTAGTGAATACACTCGTTGGACAAAAAGAACTTTTTCTGCAGTTAGAAGTGGTACACTTTCTCATGAAAGGTAACAATGAATGTGTAGGAAAAAGGTTTAAATGACAATTTTAAACTGATGCTACGAACTATAATAAACCATTCAAGTTATTGTCATTTCGGTAAGCGTAGCATTAAATGCGAGATGTGTAGTAGAACCGGCTTTACTTTATTATTCGCTCTATCTACTTTATCAAATTGGAGAATAAAACATTTTTATTAATAATTTGATATCTGAAACCTTCCTTAACAGGTTCCATGAATCTTAGAGCATTCATATTTCATTAATATAAAAATCATGAACTGCAATTGTTACTAATATTTAAAAAAGAAAGACATTTGAAGTTTTTTTAAAGTTACGTTCTTTGGCGAGTCCAACGATATGTTACTCGCCTGTTACTTTACTTCTTTATTCATAATGTCCATCCTCCCCCAGAATCCTTCCTACGTTCTCTTTCCAGCTTCCTGTATCCTCCATTCCTCTCAAACATCCTTCCCCTACATGTTCCCATGTCTCTTCTTCCCATTCACCTATTCTGCACTTTCTTTTTTCTTTTTCTTCTCAATACATCCCTTCCCTGACCTCATTCCCCAATCTGAATCTTGCTATTCTTGTCCATCTCTTTTCACCACACCCCGTTTCCAAATACTTTGGTAATCCTTCCTTTTTTATTATCTTATATAATTTATTGTATTAAGATTCCATTATCCTTCCCCATCTTTCTAATAATTGACTTTCCTTCTCTTTCTCTTCTATTTCTTCAAAGTTTATATGTCTATCTGTAGTAACTCTCTTCTTTCTTCTTCCCATTTTGTTCACTCAATACCCCTCCCTCCTCTTTCTTCTACCTCCTTCAGACATCCTTTCACTGACTCCCTTCCCTTTCCCCCTCTCAGCTTTTCTCCATATTTCTACGCCCTCTTTCCTGCTCTGATACTTAATTTATCCCTTTGCGTCTCTTCTCTCACCATATATCCAGGTGTCCTCCAATCTACTCCTAGAGTCCATCTCACATATTGTTCCTGTGACCTTTACATCCCTTCCCTTTCCTTCCATCCCCATATTTCCGCTCCATATCCTGAAACTGGCCATACGAGGGTATCAAACAACCACATTCTCCTTTCCCAATCTTTCTTGAATCTTCTTTTTCCTATTCCCCGTACCTGCTTCATTACCCCTGACGCTTTTTTTACTCTTTCTCTTATATGCGCCTTCTGATCTCCATTTGCTTGCAAGGTGTATCCCAAATATTTAAAATCTTTTACTTCTCCTATCTCCCCGCGTGAATGTAAACAGACACAGTGCACATTGGTGAGAAGTTTTTGTTGGATTTTGGTTGAAATTGAGGTGAGTGGGTGCAAAAAGAGTGTTCAGGGCGGAAAGAGTTCAATCTGATTGATGGGTGACGTGGGAAGTGACAGAAAGGAAGAAAGGGACTCCGAAGGTGAGGTTTTTGAAACGGCAAAAGGAGAGAAAAAAGAAAGGAAGGCGAGGGGGAAATATAGGAAAACATTAGAAAGGGAGAAGTTAAGAGCGAAAAGTTCGGGATCTATCGGAAGTTTCATTAAACGGAACAGAGAGGAAAGGAGCAGTGAGGAAATAGAAGAAGTAGCAGTGACCCTCAAAACCCCGAAAATGATGAGGAGACCACCGAGGAAAGAAGGTAGTGGTAGTGAGAGCACTGCAGATAGAAAAGATGAGGCAGGAGGGGCGTCGAAAAATCTAAGTTTAAAAGAAATACGTGGAATGATAGTAGAGGTAATAGTGATGCAGGAAAATAGACAGGAGAAAAAAGGGGAAGAAATAACATAGGACATACGACGGGAAATGGCGGAACTTAGGAGGGAAATGGAAAAATTGGAGAAAGTGAGGGAGAGCTGGGAGAAGGGAAGGAGACGAAGCAGGGAGAGGGGAATAAGGAAAGGTTGGGAAAAATAGAAAAGAGAATGGAAATGAGTGATAGAGAGGAAAGAAGGAACAATATGGTGATAAAAGGTATAATATTGGAGGAGCGAAATTTGAAGGAAGATGTACAAGAAGTTCTAGATAGAATAAATGCGAAGGTACTGGTAGAAGAAGTGAAAAGTATAGGAAGGGATGATGGAAGAAAGGACAAAATGGCGCTGGTGAAATTGAGGAATAGGAAAGATAAGAGGGGTGTTATGATGAAGAAGAGGCAATTATATGGAAGTGAACAGAGAATAGAAGATGATTGGACACGGGAACAAAGGAATATGCAGTACAAGTTGAGGAAATAGCGAAAGAGGAGAAGAGGAACGGAAACGAAACGTGGGTTAAGTATAGGAAAATAAAAATACGAGATATTTGGTGGTATTGGGATGAAGAGGCAGAGAAAGGAAGAGAAGAGGGGAAATAAGAAATAGTAAAGAGCAAAAAGAAAAGGAGAAGGAAGAGAGGGGTGAATGGAAAATATGTTACTGGAATGTAACAGGATTGGAGAGAAAAGATAGTGAATTTATGAGAAGTGAGGAGAAAGTTACCAAAAGGATACAGTTGGCGGATTCAAAATGTAAAGAGGAGGAACAGGAAAGGTAGAGCAATGGGAGGAATGGTGATGGGAATTAGGAAGGAATATCCAGAGAGGAAAGTTAGGAGAGTAATGAAGGAGGAAATTGATGGATTGTTGGTAGAAGAGATAAAGATGGGAGGAGAGAGATGGAAGATAGTGGAAGTGTATGTGAACGGAGATATGCAGGAGAAATCGAAGGAGATGAAAGGGCTGATGGAAGGAAATGAAGACGGGACTAAGCTTGTAATAGGAGGAGGTTTGAATGCAAGAACAGGAGAAAAAGGAGGAAGGGAATGAGGAGAAGATCGAAGAAGAAAATCCAAGGACAAGGTACTGAATGGGGAAGGGAAGAAATTGTTAAAGTGCCTCTTACTTTACTGTCATTCCGCAGATGTTGGGTGATTTTTGGGAGCTGGGTGATTTTATAATTATTCTGATTTTGGAGGTTTTGAATTTGAATGTTTAAATTTTCCAAACCATTGGTAATTTACAATTATGAATATTTAAAAGTGAACATCGTTCAAAATTACATAATTTCAAACTATGGACATTTCAAATTTATGAATCTTTGAAATTTATTCATTTCCAATTCTAAATCTTCAAAATTGAATGATTGGGAAATCATTCTAAATTACATAATTTTTCATTGTTTACATTCCAAATTAATCAATCTTCACACATAGTAATACAAATATATACATTTCGAATGACGGACCTGTTTAATTAAATAAACTTTAAGTTTGTATCCTTAAAATTGAATAATTTTGAATTCAAAATCTTTAAAATCGAATAATTTTCAAATTTGAATCATGAAAATATGAATATTATGAATCTTAAATCTTCAAAGTGAACAATTTATAAAAACGTTCTAAATAACATACTTTGAAAATATAAATCCTAAAAACTAAAAATTCGGAATCTCACATTTTTAGGGACCAAAAAGACAATTCGAGTTCGTTAACCAGCTATTTCGGATCAAAAGAAAAGAGGGGGAGCATTTTGAAAATTTTTTTGGACTTTTTTTTACAAGATCCAGAAATCGTAAGTACAGTTTCTTGTAGTAGGTA
Organism: Neuroterus valhalla; assembly: GCA_011762715.2. Lineage (NCBI taxonomy): Eukaryota > Metazoa > Arthropoda > Insecta > Hymenoptera > Cynipidae > Neuroterus > Neuroterus valhalla. The sequence continues at coordinate 6,476 of WSXT02147444.1, forward strand.
AAAAGAGAAACTATTTATCCTCATAATTTTAAAAAAACAAAAAACAAAACTGTCCGAGTTGTGGCATTTTCAAAATTCAAAAATATGAATGAAAATCAGAATTTTAGCCAAATATGGCAAGATATGAAAAAAAGTTGAGAGAAAAAAAATTTTCTTTTTGGGAGCCCTCCAGGATGTTCTTTCCAACTTTTCAAGTTTCCTCAATAAATTACACAAGCTTAGGAAAAGTCAAATAGACACAAGTTCTCTACCAGGAAAAAATCTTTAAATGTGTTATCAACTTCTTTAACAGGACATCTAGTTTCCATTTCAATCAGGAAAAATAACAAAAAAAATGAAATAATAAAATTTTTGAAGAAATTACCACGGCTAACACGGAAGATTGATGAAAAGTTGTTCACCCGAAAAATATCTGTAGATTTGTTATAATTTTTCCCATTGGATGCGAAGTTTTTGTTTGAATCGTAAAAAATAAAATTAAAAATTAAAAAATTGAATTTCCTTAAAAACTACACAACATGTGAATATAATTAGGCAACAAATCTCCTTCACCATTTTGGACAAACTTTGATCGAGTGCGCAGCACGAGACATGCGATGAGAATGTACTCATTAAAGCCGGAGAAGCTTTAACATTTGAAGAAATTACAACTGATAATAATCGAAGAAAGTGAATGATTTTAATTTTTAATCTTTAAAATTTCATTGATCCAGTCAAATGGAAATCTGTCAAAATTACATGATTCCAAATTCCAAATTTCAAATTTATAAATCTTTGAAATTTACTCATTTTCAATTCTAAATCTTCTAAGTTGGACAATTGGAAAAAATCATTCTAAATTACATAATTTTACACTGTTTACATTCCAAATGAATGAATCTTCATATAAAATAATACAAATATATACATTTTAAATGGCAAACCTGTTTAATTAAATAAAGTTCAAGTTTGTAACCTTAAAATAGAATGATTTTCAATTCAACATCTTTAAAATCGAATAATTTTCAAATTTGAATCATAAAAATATAAGTATTATGAATTTTAAATCTTGGAAGTTCAATCAATCAAATTTTCAGCTATAGATAAAAACGTCCTAAATAACATACCTTGAAAATATAAATCCTAAAAACTGAATAATTGGGGATTTCACATTTTATTAATTCAAGAATATTCAACTGTAACTCCACTGAACTGTAGAACTTTCCGCTGTGAAACTGCGAAATAGGTAGTGTTTCCAATTTTGAAAATTCACAAGAGTTCAAGAATACTTGTTCATACATCTGGAAAATTTAATAGTTTTCAATCTCGAATCTTTGTAATAATTGAGTTGTAAAAAAACGCAGGACCAATACAAATTATAATTTCCAAATGAATCGAAAGGGGTAAAAAAACCAATTCTGCTATTTCAATCATTAGTACAGGGTTGTCCAATGCAAAGCCGGCGCGCTTCTCCTTTTTCCCCCTTCTCCGAACGTTTTTTCGAGAATTCTCTTCTCGTTTCCCCTTTCCACGTCGCGCTCGCCGCATGAACGCATTCAAGGTAGTAAGAGAGGGGATTGGCGAGTGACAGTTATTTACACCGTTGCTCACGCGTTGGACACCTCTGCATTAGAATAAACCTTCTTGGTATTCCGGAAAAAAGATTCATCCTTTGTGGCTGGAATGCATTTTTTTTATTGGATGAATTGTTTTTGTGATGCAATTTCATATTTTTCGTTTTCATAGGAAAATTCAATTACATATTTTTTTATTTTCAATAAAACTAAATAATTTTGTTTATAACTTGATTAATTCTTGTTTGGCCAATTATGTAGAAATTTCTAACAGATTCCTGCAGGAGACTGTGCCCTCAGTGTTTTTCTTATTTCAAGTTTCTCTCTATTGGAACTAGATGATTGTTTTGTACAAAATTCAACTTGTTCATATTTGAGCATTTATCACGTTTTTTTTCTTTTATTTGTTGAGGGTTGTGTTTCCAGTGTAAATTGTTTTGTACAGAATTCAATTAGCTCGTATGATTTTTGTACAAAATTGAACTATTTCGTATTTGGGCATTTATGTTGTTTTTGTTAGAATTCCGTATATTTGTAGTCTGCTAAATCCGTAAAGTTTGATTTTCATATGGAATCAGTGCCTTCTCGTTGTGATGAGAGTGTAAGAAATCGAACATTTCAATCCGGAGCAAAATGATATCAGTTACGTGGAAACGTTTGAATAGGTAATTATAGCTTTCTAAAGAATCTGCCGATTGTCTTTCAGCTATTGTTCAACTATCTATTCTAATGTTATTTTTCGGGAAGAAAACCCAATACAGATAAATACAAAATGAAAGGTAAATAATGTTTGTATTAACTGTTCGGAAATACCGCGTGCTGTTGGCATGTTGGCGGGAGACTGGTGTCCTCCCGTGTATCCAACTCAACCAACTATAACTCTTTACGAGTTATTCTTACCTCGCAAGGGATTATAGCTTAATGGTACAAGAAAAAAAGAAAAAAATCCGTAAAAAGTTCTCGAACACCCTTAGTATTATATTTGAGAAACTTTTTCCATTTTTCCTTTCATGAAGTCATTATTTCTTCTTTCCTCCCAATATATATTAGACCAGCCAAAAGAAAACATCTTTTCTTTTATCAGTTTCGAAAATCAGAAGAAATACCTCCGCCGACTGCATCCGAACTCATAACAAGTTTCAACTTCTTCAACTTTCAATTCGTTTTTGGCTGTAGTCTGATCCTCGATTAGTTGAGGAGCACTTGAAAATTTCTCGATAATTACTTAGAAATTTCTGTTGATGCAAGAACGAGCTAGAATAAAAAGTTTCGTAACAACTTTTCGCCTATAGTTCCAGATAAAAATTCATGTCTCGATGGAGTTGACACAGGTTTTTATGGAACAGCTTTCAGCGGTTATTTTCTGCAGCAGGAAAAGTTATTCCTACTTCATTACTGGAGAGTAAATTTGAAAGGTCTCTCGAAACGAGTGATTTCATGTTATTCTGGTAAATTCAGAGCCTAAATTATTCTTTGGTTTACCTCATGATATACCAATCTTGTAATTAAAACTTTTTAGGATAGAGAAATTCATGCGTATTCATGCGATATTTCACTCCTCAGTTCGTCAGTGGATCTTATAATTTTGAAAAAATAGCGAATTCCAATTTCACACCAAACGGCGTGAGATACGTCAAAAGGTTTACAGAAGGAAAACTAGGATCTGGAAAAGATAGATTTGCAAAGTGTACATTAGGGTAGTCCAAAAAATTTGTTTTCGAATTTTCATGTAAAACGCCCGGAAATTTGTTTGACTCCACAAAGAAATAAATGCATTTTTTTCGTTTTGAAAAAAAAAAATTATTTAGAGGTGCCGCAAGCCCCGTGAAGTTTAACACGTATTTCCCATAAGGAAAAAAGACGTTTTTGTAAAATTTATTCAGAAATCTCAATATTGGATGAATTAAGTTCGGAATTCACCATTTCTCATCACAATTGGTCACAAAATGCGAATAAAATATTACTTTTCAAATATCACCTCCATAAGTTTGTTTCATAGGGTCCCAAAAAACCCCCATAAGTGAAAGAATGGGTTTTTCAAGTTTTTGGCACTAATTAAAATTTTTTTGCGGTTTTTTTTTATTGTTTCAAATACATGAAATACTACTTTATACTGATAATTAGATATTTATTCAAATTCTTCAAACAATTTTTCATTGTTTTTAGCAACTTCCTCTTAGAAAACGGTTAGAAAGTCGAAGTTTTTTCTGAGTTTTTCAACTCATTTTCAACACTTCAGGCAGAGCGAGGTAATAATCAATTGAAGTTAACAAAAATAATTGTTTAAACAATTTGTTATTATTCATAACAATATCCTCTCAGAA
>WSXT02147455.1:0-24356 GCA_011762715.2 Neuroterus valhalla
GGGGTCTCAAAACGTGGAGATTTCATTAAATCCGCGAAAGTCAATTTTCACATAAAACCAATACCTTCTCATTCAGACTGAGAATGTAAAAAAATATTTATATGGTTTGATATGTATATGGTTGAAATCTCATTCCAGAACTACAGATTTCGCATCCAGAATGTTGGATGTTCAAAGGAACAGTCATATTTTTTACAAAAAAAGATATTTTCCCATCAGAATAGTTAAATTTCAGAAAAATAATAAAATTTCGAACAAAAAAGTTTATGGTTGCAGACTTTTACTTGAAGATTGGACGTTAAAAAGAAATTTCATTTTGTTTTTTTTCCCAATTTGAGATTTCCTCTTTTTCATTTCAAACATGTCGTTGAAAATGTCTCTTTTCCTGAATTCATTTTATCGAATAAAAAGTGACCCATAAATTCTTGGTTGAGAATGGTTCCTCCCTAGTTGAGAAATCATCTAATTGTGTACAAAATTTCATTTTTCCTAGTAAAAATTTCTCCGTCGTTCAGAATGCAACTGTTCTGCTAGTAATTTTTTTTTTCGAAAAGTCTTCTGCTTGATTCGAAGTTTTTTTCCGGGCGACAATTTATGATTAAAGTTGAAAAATTTGCAAGAAATTTTTCTGCTTCAATCAAAATTAGTACTTCCGTTTCCTGCGTGGAAGTTCAGAGACACAGTGAATGTTTGGTGTTAAGTTTTTGTTCGATGTTGGTTGGTTGATCTTCAAACATCTTCCAAGATTGAGGCAGATTTGTGTGACTGAAATACTGCGGTCAGTTTGCACTGGCGTCACAGAGAGAGGCGCGGGTATATGGTTTGAGCGCTAGAGACGGTACGGCCGGGAGGTGGGAAGATTTAAATGTGATTGATGGCTGACGAGGGAATTGAAAGTAAGGAAGAGAGGGACTCTAAAAGAGGAGTTTTTGAAACGCCAAAAGGGGAAAAAATAAGAGCGGAAATTTGCGGATCCATAGAATGTTTTATTTAAAGGAAAAGAGTAAAAAGAAGCAGTGAGGAAGCGGGAGAAGTGAGGAAGCAGAAGAAGTAGAAAGAAGTTAGCGGAAGTTATGATCGAAGGGGTGAGAGGATGAATGATAAGAGAGGAGAGGCTAGAGGGGCGTTAGAAGACCTAAATTTAAAAGTAATCTGTAAAATGATGGTCAAGGTGATAGAGATGTAGGAAAAGAGACAAGACGAGCAGGGAAAAGAAGGAGAGCAAGCAATAATACGGTAAATGGCTAGACTCAGAAGAGACACGAGAGGCAGTTAGGGAAAACTTGGAGGAAAGGTCGTAGAGCCTAAATAAAAAACTAGGGAAGCAGGAGTGGCTCAAGAAAAGAGTGAAGGAGTTGGAAAGTAGGTTAGAATGAATAAAAAATGCAATCCCAAAAATTGGAAGGGGGAAGATAGAGACTTACGATGTTAATAAGAAAAGGTAGAGAAAAATGTGAATGAGAATGGAAAGGAATGAAAGAGAGGAAAGAAAAAATAATATGGTGATGAAAGGTATAAGATTCGAGTGGAAGGATTTGAAGGGAGGTGTGCAAGTAATACGAAATAGAATAAATACGAAGGCACAGATAGAGGAAATGAGGAGTATCGGAAGAGACGATGGAAGAAGGGACAAAGTAGCGCTGGTGAAATTGAAGAGAAGAGAAGATAAAAGGGAGGTAATGTTGATGAAAACGCGGTTATACGAAGCGAACAGAGAATAGAGAATAATTAGACGTAGGAATGAAGAAATATGGAGTGGAGGCTAATGAAGAAACGCGGAGGAGGAGGAAAGAAAGGAAAAGAATCGTGAGGTTAGTATGGGAGAATAAAAATACGACATATAGAATGGGATTTGGGTGAAGAGACAAAAGAGTTAGTAAAAAGTGCGGTGTCAGTAAACTGGAGGAGAAAGGAAGGAAAAAGGGTTGGAATGGGAATTGTAGAAAGCAACAAAAAAAAAGAAAGAAAGGGGTGGACAGAGAATATATTAATTTAATGTAGCAGGATCGCAGAGAAAAGATAGAGAATATATTAGGAGCAAAGAGGAGGAATAAGAAAGGCAGAGCAATGAGAGGAATGGTGATGGGAATGGGGAAATAATATATAGTATATATACCAGAGGAGGATTCAAGATTCACGGAAGAAAAAATGGAAGGACTATTGGTAGTAGAGATAAAAATGGGAGAAGAGAGATGGGAGATAGTGGGAGTGTATGTGAACTGAGATATGCAGAAGAAATCTTAGGAGATCAGAGACCTGATGAGAGAAAATAAAGGGGGGATCGAGCTTGTGATAGGAGGAGATTTTATGCTAGGATACGAGATAGAAGAGGGAGGGAACAAGGAGAAGAGCGAATGATAAAATCAGAAGATAAAATACTGAATGGAGAAGGGAATAAATTAATAATGTGCTTGCAGGACATAAGATGGTTTATCTCTAATGAAAATATAGAGAGGGATGAAGAAATTTATTAAACACGCTCGAGATTGGAAGACGGAACGGTCATTGACTTTGTGATAATGGACGATAGGGTAACAGATAAGGTCAAAAAACTGGAGGTAGAGAAATATGTATATTCTGATTACTTTCCAACAATACTGACAACGGAGGGTAATAAAAGTATTGAAGATAAGGATACAAAGGAAAAAAGGTAAGAAGGACATGAAGAGGTAATTGGTCAAAAGAAGGAAAAGGGCAATTTGGAGAGAGTCTAAAGAATGTGAACAGGAGAGATGTTAAGGTAAATGGAGAGAGAGAGATACTTAGAGGAGAAATGAAAAGAGTATTAGAGGTAAGAAACAGGAGAGAAGTTGGTTAGGGAGGGGTTGAAAGAGGACGGGATTAGGAATGTAAAGATAAAAAGCGGGGAGTGAGGAAGGAACTAAGAAAATAGAGAAAAGAGGAAAATAGTGGAGGTACATATAAAGGAAACAAGAAGGAATATACTGGGATGTGTGATAAAAAAAACAAGAGAAAAATGAAAGGTTTGAAGAAGAGGCGGAGAAGGTTATAACGGAAGTAGAGATTCGGAGAGTAGTAGATGAAGAAAGAAAAAAAGGAGCGGGATGATCCAGGATATTGCGATGGTAGAATAGAAAAATGTGTGTTATGATTCTGCTGAGAAGAGAAGAGGATAAAGTTAGGAAGTGAAGAAGAGAGGGAAGGGAAAGACATGAGAAGGAAGGCATAGCAAAAGAAGAAATCATATATTTTTTATGATCGATCAAAGAGGGGAAAACTCCTAGTTCAGATGATATCCCGAATGGAGCATGGAAAAATGGGTGGAAATAACTAAAGGAATAGTCATGGATAATGTGCAATAGAGTCTGGAGAGGAGAGAGATGTCCAGAGCTATGGAAAGAAGGGAGAGTGGTATCGATATTGAAAGAAAAATAGAAGAGGATGTAGAGGATTAAAAGGGAGAGATGATATTGCCCATCTTATATAATTTATATGTAACAATAATATTAGAGAGATTAGAGGGAGTAGTTAAGGAAAAAATATAGTGCCACCAAATCAGAGCCTGTTACGACTGGTATTAGGATATGGAGCAGAAATATGGGGGTGGAAGGAAAGTTCATCGAAACGATGTGTTAGATGGACTCTAAGAGTGGATAAGAGGACACCTGGGTATATAGTGGGAAAAGCGGCGAAAAGTGATGGCTTAAAAGCCAGAGGAGGAAAGAGAGCTTGGAAATTTTAGTGAAAGCTAAAGGTGAGAAAGGGAGGGGAGGGGAGTTGGCAAAGGAATGTTTGAAGGAGGTAGAAGAAAGGAGAGGGAGGGCGATTGAGTTAACAAAGTGGAAAAAAGAAGAAACAGTTCTTCACGGATAGAGATATGGGGAATGGAATTGAGGAAAAATTTGAAGAAGTAGAGGAAGAAGATAAGCAAAGGCAATTAATAGAAAGATGAAAAAAGATCAAGGAGTTAAAGTTTAATAAGTGGTATAAGATAATAAAAAAGGACAACCCAAGTTTTAAGAAAAGAGGGAAGAATGAAAAAAGATGGACAAGAATAGCAAAATTTAGATTTGGGAACGAGGTCAGGATAGCGATGTATTGGAAAGAGAAGGAGAGGAGAAAGTGCAGAGTATGTGTATGTGGAGGAGAAACATGGAAACATGTATGAAGAGAATATATAGAGGAATGGAAGATAAAAGAAGCTGGAAAGAGAACATGTTGAGGATTTTGGGGGAGGAAGGATAGGGTGAGGGGAGGATGAGAGAATGGGGGGGAGCTAAAAGAGCGGATAAGAAACAATTTAAGAGTGATTTGAAAATAAAAGGTTGATGTGGAAGAGATGTGAAAAAAACAGTAACGGAAGTCACATCATGAATAATGGTAGCCCAAATATACAGTAGAAGTGAGTAGAATAAAGTAGGATAAAATTAGGCTGCGCCCCTTCCCTCTCGCCCGTACGCTCGAAACGCTCAAATCGCTCAAATATATGTATATACGTATGTAAACCCTTAGGGGACACACTATAAATGTAGAAAAACTTTTAATTAACCAAATTGGTCAGTAGTTAAACTATTTGCTTTCAAATTAACTTATTTATTGAGAACTCATATTGTCGGTAGAAAATGAATTATTTTCGCGGAAAATCATTGTTTCATATTCTTGGTTTATGGTTGTGAAAAATGTTTTTTTCGAAGAATCATCTCTTTGGTTGAGAATTCAATTATCCGGTTATAAATGAATTTCCCAACTATCATGCAAGCACTCAAACCAAGTGAATAGATTTTGATTTAAACGTTCTGAAAATGTTATTTCTGCACTTGAGAAAACTTCCCTTCCATCTGCTACACGAAATCCGTTTTAATTAACGAACACTATATAAAAAGAAACATAATAAAAAATTTCTCTCATTCATCAGATAGAGAAAAACGTTTTTGTTGTCTCCTGGCCAAGTAGAGTCTCTCGATTTTGAACGGTAAAATATTTTAGAGAAAGCTTTCTTCTAGATACGTGCACACAAGAGCTTAATATGTTTTACTGCAAACACAGGAAATTATGCTTGCTTCGAACATACCAAACAGACAGTATAAATTTGTCTGAAATTGTTCAAATATTTTTCTGGAGCGGCTAATTAGGCAGAATTTTTATCAGAATAACTTCTCGCTTTATTCCTTTGTAAATGAAAAATGCCTGTGGGAAAATCGTGGATTTCATGTAGGACTCAGACAATCCAGGCTTTTACATCGTCAATGTCTTTCATACTTTGGCTACTGATTTGTTTGTTGAGCATAATATAAATTGCTGAGGATTTTATTTTTCAAAAATTTCTTTGGGAATTTATTTCACTCTTTCAGCTGAACTTTGCTTGGATTTAATAAAGTTAGCTAAAGCACTTTTTTTGCTTCAAGACACCCAGAAGACTATAAACTTTGAGGTCTTGATTGATTCCAACAGCTTCTTCATATGTCCAAGAATTTAGAACCGTCAATTTTTTCTTCCCCTCAAAAAAAAGTTGGGCTGAATTGTGCTAGGTTTGTGCTCTTTTGTGCTGCAAATGATTTTTCGAAAAAAAGCAAAATTTGAGCTGAGATTCACAAAAAGCTAGGTAGCGTCTATCACATACAAGAATGTGCCGTGAACGAAAACTTCATTTTTCGAACCATTTCCCTAAAAAAAAAAAAAAACACATTTCTAACAAAAAATTAGCACCGTCATTTTGTTTCCAAAAAAATGTGCCCGATCGTGCTAGGTTTGAACTCTATTATGCGGCAGAATATTTTCCTGAAGATTCGAAATTTAAGCCAGAATTCAGGAAAAACTTTTTTGGGTCATGGCACACAAAAATTTTCAAAATTCGAATTTCGAAATTACAAAAAACGTGCTCAAGAGCGCTAAGCGAGCACGATAACTAGTGTGTAAGAAACATTTACCTCAGATCAATATTTTTCGAGTAAACTCATCTCTTCAAACTTGGTACGACATTTAGATCGAACAGTTTTCAAAATGCGAATTTCGGAAATCTAAAAATTGTGTTAAGTTGTGCTGGGCTCGGACGACAATTATCTTCTTATGCGCTTTCTACTCAGAGACATATTTTCCGAATAAACTCGTCTCTTTCGGACTTGAATGCCTTGTTTTTTTATCAGCAAATTAAAGGATTTGAATTTCAAAAATCAGGTATGCAAAAAAATCTCATTTTTTAGTGAATTGTTGGATCTTCAACAAAATAGTTATAGTTATAGTAATAAAAATTGATTTGACCCAATAACTTTTTGTTTTATTTTGGTTTTACAAAGAATAGAAAAAAAAACACGTAGTGCCTTGGAGGTGGGAGAGGTAAAAAAATGGCAAAAAATGGGCCACGTGGTTTATGGAAGCCCCCAAATATGAATATTTAACTGAAACAGTTTTTCCAGGTAATAGAAAAAAAATGTCTGCCTTTTTTAAAGGAAAAACCAGGTGCACTCTTTCTGATATAATCATCAAAAACCGATATGAATTTCCATTTCCTCAGAAATAAGTATGTCAAATATAAACACTTTAAAAATGAAGAAATGAACAATTTTGTTGCCGAACATATTTTCCTCATCTCGTACAGTTTGGCCACAAAACGGACTTTTTGATTTTTAATAATATGTTTCAATAAAACAAAAACTACGTCTTCTATCAAAAAATAATTGAAATAAAATTTATAAATCTTTTCAAAGTATGCAATTTTGTCTCTGAACAGTTTTTCTTCATCCCATACCGTTTGACCGCAAAATAGATTTTTTATCTTTATCTTGTTCTTGCAAGTAAAGCAAAAACTATATGCCCCATAAAAGAATGATTGGGGACAAATTTGCAGAAATTTTTTAAACAAACAACTTCTGTTTCATGACTCATTTCTCGAACCGGTTGACCAGAAAATGAAAATTTTCATCATCGAGTGTTTTATTTCTATGGCTCAAACCATAATCGTTTTTTCCAGAAAGGCTGATTAAGGAACTCGATCTTCCTTTTTGGTTCCTAAAAATTGGTTCCAAAGGGCAATCTTATCCCATTAGTATTCCAAAAGTATGGGGTATACAGACGACTTTGCATTCGTTTCATGATTTTTTTATATAATTACCAAAAAGTAAGGAGCAGAAAATAATAGTAAATTAAATTTCAAAGAAAGAAAAGAACTATGTTTTTGCAATAAAACGCTTCAAATGTGTATTTGTTCATTCAATCAAATAAAAAATGAACAAATATTGATGAATGACAAAATGTTTTAGACGACATCGTTCTCATTAAAATTCAAACAAGACAAGAATGGGAAATAATTTCTTTCTGCCTATGAAAAGTACATAGGTTCATATAATTCGTTTGAAAAATTATTCAATAATCAGAAGGATAATTATTAAGTTATCAAAAATTATCCGAATCCTTCAAATTTCGATAACCACCTATCATATTAACTATGGGAGCAAGCAATCCTCAAGTAAGTATGCACATTGGAAACAATCAATCACTAATGTTTATTATTTATTATTACAATTCATTCACAGCAATAAGCTTTACAGGTTAACCACCTTTTTTGCTTTCTTATACCTCCGTGCTTGGGAACGAGAATCATCAAAAAATTGTTTTGGGAGATCAAAAATTAAATATGAGCAGTCGAAATTATTGTCATTATTTGCATTATTATACAAATTAAACAAATGATATGATAAAAAATTGGCTCCTGCGAATCATTGAAGAATTAAATTCGGAATTTTTCCACCAGAAAAATCTCAAATAAGTGTGGAATTTCGTTCCCAAATTTTTTCTGAACCATGTTTCGTTATTATTTTCATTTATATTCAAAATGAATAATTATAATTAAATTGAATACGAATTCTAAGTTTGTTAAATTAAGCAGCGCAACAAGGTGTTGCCTTTAGCGTAATGAGAAACACTCGTGTACTGAGAGTAGCATCTCTCCTTGAAGTCTTGCATGAAACCTTGTTCTTATACATAACTTACTGTTTCAGCGAATACTATATATAGCACAATCTCGTATAGTTCAGGACTTCAATAATTATATCCATTCTTACAATTTCATTTTCGTTACTCCTTGTGAAGATAATTCAAAAACATGTCAAAAATACTGGAATAGGAGAAATTGGCATAAGATAAAAGAAAGAGGGAAGAGGTTTCTAAAGAGGTAGAGAAGACGGGAAAATTTCGAAAGAGGAAAATAAGGAGGAGCTGGAAGGAGAGGATGCAAAGGAATCCAGCATTAAAAATGAAAAAAGAATTTAGAGAGGATATTCATGGAAGAGAAGATGATTTGAGTGGAAGAGTGGATAAAACCAGGGAGGAGGAGGAAAAGTTACAAGAGAATTAGGAAGAGTGGAAAAAAGAAAAAGAGAAAAAATAGTGAAACCGAAAAGTGTAGAGGATTAACTGAGAGAAAATTAGGAACGTAGGAAAATAGAAATCTTAGTTAGAAGTAAATTGGAGGGAAGGGCAGAGCAGAGTAAGAAGGAGACAATAAGTATCGAGAAAGTGTATAATGGGGAATGCACGCACAGAGAAATGCTGAAAATGTGCATACGAGATCAACCCAGATAGAAAGAGAAATAGAAGGAGAGTGAATGAAAAGAAAAAGGAAGAATCTAGTGATAAAGGGTGTAGAAAAAATTTGGAACAGGAGAAGAAGTAATAAGGAAGGTCATTAGTGACATAGGAGCCAAAGTAAGGGTAAAAGGAATAAAATAATAAGAAGGGGTACAATGAAGTGAAAAAGATATGTTTCAACTCACTCTCGAAAGTAAGAAATGTTGATCTGAAACAATGGGTAGAAAGATAATTTCAAAAGGGAGAAGAGAGAGGAAAGGAGAAGGTATGACCTGGCAGGAGAGAATAAGAGAATGGATGGTAGGTCGGAGAACAAGGGAAGAAAGGAAGCAGGATAATAATAGGGAGAAAAAAGATATGGCAAACGGAGAGGTTAAGAACTAAGACGAAGAAAAAGAAGTATTGAAAGCCTGTCAAATAAGGAAGAAAGGGAGAAGGACAAAGAATAGTGCATTGGTAGTCAAGGGACCGTGTCAGAGTTCACGGAGGGCAAAAAAGGATAAGGACAGTAAAAAAGAAGTACCAGATGGAGATAGGGATGTGAAAGTGTCGTACTGGAATGGTTCAGGATTTAAAAACAAGGATGAGAGTTTCTGGAGGGAAGTTGAAAAACAGGACTTGATAATGATAAGTAACACTTGAGCGGATGAGAAAAATTGGAAGAGCTTAATTAACCCAAAAGGATACTGTGGAAAATGCAAGAAGCAAAAACCGAACAGGTAAAAGGGAGAGTGATGGGTGGCACAGTATGAGAGGTTAGAAAGGGTCTTGTGCAGAAACAGGGATCAGAGAAAGATAGTGACACCAAGAAGGGAGTTATGATAACAAGAATAAGCTTTGGAAAAAAGGGGACTAGTAGTAGGCATTTACAGAAGAAGAGGGGAATAGGGGTAATGGGAAGTTATAATGAGGTTCATAAAGGCAAAAGGAGAGAAAATTGATAAAGGGTGTCATTGATACCTTTATAGTTAGAAAAAAGGAAAGGTATGTGATGAAAAGGTGGAGGAGTTTCCAAGAAAAATCAAAACATAGAAGAACAGATCGACAGTGTAATATACTTCTGAACCTGGAGGGAGAAGCAGGATTGTTTGTTTCTAAAGAGAGTACAGATAGAGATCAGGATGTTACAATTAGGCAATTTAATAGGCCCTGAGCATCCTTGGTAGTAGCGAAGTTGTGAGGAGGTCGAAACAACCTAGAGAGAAGAGAGCAAAAAAAGGAGAGGAAGGCAAAAATGGGACGCTGAGGAGGAGGTTTGTTGCGACCATCCAGAGGAAAAATGAACCGAGAGAATATAAGAAGTATTGAAGGAGAAGGGGTCGACGAGATAACAGAAATAGTAAAAAGGGTAACTGAGAAGAAGAAAGAGGAGTTGAGTCCTAAAAGAAATGGGGGAATGGTGGACAAAGGATGGTGAGATGAGGACTGAAAGGAGAACAAAGATTGAATATAGGAGACTGTAACAGAATGTAGAAAAGGGAGATCGTCGTAAAGGGGTACAGTGGAGGAAAACGAGAGTATAAGAGAATTCCAAACGGGAAAAGACAGAAGGACGAAGAAAGGTATATGAAGGAGTTAGAGATAGAAGTGAAGGGAGGAAATGTGTGGGATGTGAGCAACAGGGAAAGAGGAAGGGGAGTAAATGGGGATGTGAAAAAAGTAAGTGAACCAAGTACTTCAAAGGATCGTTCGGAGGTGAAAAGAAGTAGTTGGCGAAGAAGAGACAAAGGTGATAAAAATAGAAAGATAAGATAGGAATGATTTAAGCAGGTGGAAGTGAACGGGTAATTTGAAAAGCAGGGAAGAAATAAGGCAACAGGAGAGGATGGTATAAGGAATGAAGCTTTGGAGTATAGGGGGAAGGAGTAGGATAGGTGATGATGGAGAGTCTTCAACAAAGTATGGAGAGGGGGAGGATGGCCTGAATAATGGAGGATGGGATACGTGTGAACAACCAGACGGGCTCAAGGAAAGGAATAGTAACAATAATGAATATCTACGTTGTAAACTATATATTGGATAGAAATCTGAAGCGCAAGAGAGGGAAACTAGTCAACTTGTGTGTGGATTTTAGAGCAGCGTTCGACTCAGACAATAGAAGGGTATTGTGTCAAGCTATGAAAGCGAGGGGAGGAGCTGACTAAACAAATAAAAGAAATATCTGTGGAGACAAGGTTCAGAGTGAGGTTACAAAATAAGAACGGAAAGAAATTGTGTTCAGAGGCAGGACTCAGACAAGGTAAGCGGTTGAGTTTGCTCTTGTTCAACACAATATGGACAGACTTAGAGGAATAGATGAAGGAAATAGGGGGAGAAGGTATGGTCTGAAAAAGCAGTAGGCATATGCGAATTATCTAACATATGTGGCTGATGCGGCAGTCAGAAGAGCATGCACGTTTGAAGAGGAGCTGGAGAGAGGAAAGGGGATGAGGAAGCATAATTTTACGAGCATGCTTGAGTAAGATTGGGTATAGAGAGAGTAGAGGCAATGCAGACGGTTTAGAATGAGAAGGTGTGATACAGCGATTGAAGAAAGGATACGGTAATCCAGGAGGGAGTGTCGAATGGCAGGAGCTATAATTGGAAATAATAATAAGACAGGGAGAAGACAAATATAGGAAGATTATAATATCACAGTACAACAATTTGTGAAATATGGTTGAATAAGTTGGGAAACCAGTGTACCTGAAAAGTTTAGAGTAGAATAGTGTAGTCCAGACCAGAATGGTAAGTGAAGATGGTTAAGAGAAAATAAAGGAGAGCGCAAGAAAATGGAAAAAAGGAGAGATTGACCATAAGGAGTTCGTAAGACGAGAGTATGAGAAAATTTCGAACGAGGGAAGACAGAAAGAGGAAAAAAGGTATATTGAGGAGTTAGAGAAAGAAGTGGAGGAAGGGAAGGTACGGAAGGTGAGGTGATGAACAGGAAAAGAGTGAGAAAGAAGGGTGTAAGTGAGGATAAAAAAATCAGTGAGTGGACGGAGTTCTTCGAAGGATTGTTAGAAGGAGGAGAACAAAGGGTGAGGGAAGAAGAGAGAACAGTAACAAAAAGGGAAGGCAAAGAATATAATTAATATCGCAGGGGGAAGGGAACGACGCAATAGAAAAGATGGAAAAAAATTAGAAGTTGGGGATGTTATGGAGGATAAGGCTTTGAAATATGGGGGGAGGAAGTGAAAGAGAAGATTTGGAGAGTATGTTACAAAGTGTGAGAAGAAGAATGATCGCCTGAAAAATGGAGGGTGAGATTAGTGATTCCGCTAATTAAGAAAAGAGAAGGTAGAAAGGTGGAGGATTATATAGGGCTCACACGTATGTGGGTAGGATAAAAAATCTATGCAGGAATGCTCAAAAAGTGTTCAGGAAATCTGGTATAAGAGAAAAGTAGTATTCAACACAACCAGACGGGATTCAGGAAAGGGATAGGAACAGCCGATAACATCTGCCTTCTAAATAATCCAGTTAATAGGAACTTTAGGCGGAAGAGAGACAAACTAGTGGCCTTGTCCGTGCATTTTAAAGCACTGTTCGACTCAGTCAACAAGAGGGTGTTGTGGCAAGCTATGGGAGAGATAATAGTAGATAAGGAGCTAAATGATAAGGGAAATATTAGTAGGGACAAGGTTCAGAGTGAGAATAGGCAAAGAGAAAAGAGAGGAATTTCGGACAGGGAGAGGACTCAGGCAAGGCTAATGTTGTGTTATTGGCAGAGTGAGGAAGGAGGTTCAATTTTTTGTTGAGAGGGTTGGAAGATAATGAGACGAAAAAAGTTCTAACGATAAATGTGAGCAAGACCAAAATTATCTGCTGCAGGAACAGAAAAAGTAAAGTAGTTTGCGAGTAGAAGTTCAACGGAATTCGGTCGATTTCCCCCCATCAAATTTGTAACACGAATTAACTACACGGTATCGTGGAATGAAATTGTATGAAAAACGTTATTTCCTCAATTCGGGAAAAAAAATTCAATAAATTTCCAAGATTGTTGAAATAGGTGAATCAATTTAAAACTAGGGACACTCTGTGATGACTTCTTCCTTTAAAAATACTCATTGGGAAAAAAATTGACTCTCTGTGAAATAAGCATTCCAACCATTTCTATTTTAAATTTATCTGGAGGAACTGAAATTTACTAACTAGTGATTATTTATTTAGTCATCTGTAGGATCAAAACACGAAAACATGAAATGTGTTTCAGATTCAAATATTTGGCTCCGGTCCAACCAATGGATCACCCGTAGATACCAAATATTTGTGACTAAGATTTCAAATTCCTGAGGTTATTTAAATTCATGAGATATTCGTTCTTGAATATTTGAAAAATTAATAATAAGATCAGTTGCCATTCCTCAGAAAAAGTTACATAATAACGTATGGAAACGATTTATCGTGATGAGGGGAAAACTTCACGGAAGCGATTTATCATATGTCAGATTGTTTACACGCTATTTGGCTCACATTTCAATCAAAAAGTTCTGCTTCCAATCTCTTCAGCTTCTTTATATACCTTCTTCTTTATTTCCTTATGTGGTAAAAGTTATTTACTGAATAATGAACAATACAATTGATTATATCCAATTCATGCACTGATGGTGACAACTTATTGATGCAAAAGACAGAATTTCCTTAGGGTAACAAAAAGCATATACTGTAATAGAATTTGAAACAAAAATTTCTGGAAAAATATAAAAGTAAGTGATACTTATGAGATGTACTTCCAAGATGCAAAAATATTTTTAAGTAATTTGAAAAAGATGAAGGAAAAACATACGAGGTTCTACTCAGCTGTCAATCTTGATTTTTTAATGAAGACTTTAAGAAATTATGAAAATTATTTGCAAATGATATTTCATTATGGACCAAAATTTTAAAAAACACATGTTTGATGCTACTCATCATTTCTGTGATGTCATTCAGTAGTCATTGTCCATTATTTGACAGTGCATTTTCAGATGTTTGAGAGCTACATAAAAATTTTATAAGTGTTTTAAGAATATAATTCATCATCTGGAAACATAATGCGAAAGAGAAAACATATGTTTTATCCCGATCATGACTTCGAAGTAGAAGGTAGGAAAATAATATTGGGTTTTCCTCAGATGTCATTCTCATTTATTGACAAAACTTTTGAAAACCCCAGAAGTAGTTGTGAATGATCGAGAAAAACCCAAACATAAAGCAAAACAGAAAACACAAGTTTGATGTTAATCAAATCACTTATGAGTATGGGCAAGAGAAAATAGATTAGAAACTTCTTGTATTGTATTATAAATCATTTAAGAACCTTCTGAAAACCGTAAAACTGTATGCAAATGATCTTTTATTATGATGAACACCACGCGTAATACAAAACATATGTTTGATCCTACTCATCACTTCAGATGAAGAGGAATGAAAAACGAAATAGGTCGTCCTCAGTATTGATTCTCATCTATTGAGAAAACTTTCCGAAACTCAAGAAGTATTTATAAATGATCTTTTATTGAAAAGAAACATTACACGAGAGAGAAAACATATGTTCGATCCTACTTATCATCCATGAGTAAGAGGGAGGGGAAAAAATGGATTTTACCTAGTTTACGTTCTGAGTTATTCCGAATTTAATGTCCTTCCTATTTGTGCATAATTTTTTGGGTATTTGCAAATTATCTCAGAATATTATGACAAATTACGAAAACCATATGTTAGTTCCTAAAAATCCCTTCTTAGTAAGAGTCAGGAAAAAAATGTGTTCAAACTTTTTTTAATTCTAAATCATTTTGAAGCTTCTCCCTCCTCTGATGAAATTTCTGAAAAACAGAGAAAGAAGGTGCACATGATCCTATAATGTGAAGGGACATCACACAAAACAGAAGACATATGTTGAACCTTTTTCCAGTTTAGGAGGGGGAAACAAAATTACTCAGTTGCTATTCTCAATAATCTAAATGTACATTCCTCGAATTTTTAAATCTATATACATAAGAAGCCCCAAGGCTATTCAGGGATATATTTTGTTTCAGGAAAAATCAAACAAAGCAGAAAAAACATGTTCAATCCTACTCATCACTTCCTAGTAAGAGAGAGGAAAGACAAAAACAGGCAAGTCTCGAGCATAACACGATTTACCATTCTGAGGTTATGTGGCCTACATTATTCCTAATCCTAGTCACAGCAGTGCCTTCCCGCTCCAACGAGACTTGTGGAAAAAAAAGATATATTTGGTTGAAGATATGGTTGGTTGGAAATTTGAGTATCTGTTGAGAATTTTTTCTAGTTTTAAACCCATCTCTCTTGTTAAGAGTTAACTATTTTATAGAAAACTAGCAATTTCCGTTCTAAACTCCAACTCTTCTGTTGCAGCGTTGGGCGCGGTTAGTACATGGATGGGTGACCGTCCGGTAATACCGCATGCTGTTGGCATGTTGGCGGGAGACCGTGTCCTCCTGAGTATTTAACTCAACCAATTATGATTCTTTACGAAATACGCTTACCCCGCACAAAAAATTAGCCGATTTTTCATCGAATTTCGGGAAAAATTGCCACACCTACCAAAGAAATCTATCATATTTTTTCTTATGAGAGCCTAAATTCTGGATGAAGAAATTATCAAAATTTGTAATAACTTTAAGCTGATGAATAATGTAAATAGCGATTCATTGTGAATAGAAAAATCTATTTCTCCTATGTAGCTATAATATTGCTATAGCAATCAATTCTCCGAATATCATTGTTTACGTGTTATGCAATTAGCAATTTAGAAAAAAGTCTTTTTATAAAATAGTCGTAATTTCCCGGAAAATTGTTTTCTCGATCCGGTAATTAATGGTTGCATCCGTCTACTTTCCGGGAAATAGGAAGCTGTGAATTTTTGTCAAATTTCGAGACCAACTTTCTTTGTTTGTAACAAATAAAATCGAAAATTTAATTTGGTTTTTTAACTCGAAGCTCCGGTCGTATTAAGTATCAAGTGCTCAAATTTAAATAAAAATGATTGGCAGCGCGTAAACTACATTCCGGGCTCAATATTGAGCCACCCTGTATGGTTAAACTTGACCCTCGCCGCAAGCGCTCTCGTTCGTGCGCTGATGCGCGATTGAAATTTTTTAAATATTTTTTCCTCTTGATTAGAGTGATATTTTCTGCTCTCTTTACTAAAATTTCTACTAGGAACATTCATTTTATATTAAAGAGAATATGCAAATATTTTTGAATAATAAAAAAATAATGTTTCGAACAAATAAATTTTCATCACCAGCAAGTGTGAATTTTCTGGCAACATTCCGACAATTTCCATTAGGAAGCTTCAGAAAGATTAAAATGAATCAAATATCATTCTCGATCAATGAATAATTATTTTGTGAATAAATAAAATGCCATCACCCATCAAATGTGCAATTCTTGTAATTTTCCATTAGAACTTCTGCCATTGTCGCTTATTATATATTAAAATATATATTTTATTATATTTTTATGTAAATAAATATTTGTTTGAATTAATGACCTGTTATTACTCAAAAATGCGAATCCTATGCATTTTTTATTGGGATCCCTACCAGGTATGCCTATTATAGATAAAAAAATATAAATTTGATCATTTAGATCAGAAATATTGAATAAAAAAATTGTTCTTCTTGAAAAGGCCTTGAAGTTTCATATCAACTATTTTCCAACAAGACATATATTCTCTGTTTAATCGTGACACCGCTTTTCAAACAATAAAAAATTCAATTTGTTAGCCAAACTATGCGAGATGTAAATATCGGTGCATATAAGCAGCCGTACGCGAAGCGCGAGGTAAATACGTGATCGAGCGTGAAGCGTGACATCCGAATGGCGTGCGCCCGAGGCGCGCCAGGAGAATGTGCCCGCGCAGCAGGCAGATTTTTTTCTCATCGCTCGCATGAGAAGCGAGCGCGAGAGCCGCAGAAAATCGTCAAATCTCCGACCCCTTCCCTCTGCCAAAGCACAAGAACGAAAGCTCTCGCGCTCGCAGCGAAGGTCAAGTTCAACGGCCTCCTATTTCATATTTCATTTGTTATAGAAAAATAAAATTTGTCTATAAAAAAAAGAAAAAGGGTAGGAACTCAAAAGGCGAAATGATTTTTCCAAACTCGATGGTAGAAGTAACGACTATTTTATCAAAAGAATTTTTCTTAACTGCAAATTGCATAACACGTAAAGAATTATATTTAGAGGATTGGTTGTTGGAGCAATATTGCAGCTATATAAAACAATAATTATTCTTCATTTACAGTTTTCATCAGCTTATTGCTAATTACAATTTTTCATGATTTCTTTATCAAAAATTGAAGCACTAATAAACAAATTAGGTTGAAGTAAAACGGTATACATCGTTTTTTTGAAAACTTGCCGTTTCACAACATTTTGTGAAATTTCCTTAATTTTACTAATTTTTTTTCCATTTTACTGAATAAAAAGAACGAATTTATTCATCACCCCCCCCCCTCTCGCACTGCCTCTCGTAACCAAGCGTACAGAATTGGTGGTCCCATTTTGGTTTGGATCTCTTCTACGACCCGCGAGGATGTACGTGATCTTTTTGGTAGGTGTAACGATTTCCACAGAGAAAAAGCTTATTGGACTCATATAATTATTGTCCAGGTAGAAACTTTAACTGTTTCCTGTATAATTCGTCTTTGGGGACATCCATAAATTACTTAAAGGTTTTGAGGGGGGGGGGGGTCGTTAAAGAAATCTGTCGTCTGTGTTAAATTGTATATACTTACTATAGAAAAAGCTTTACAAATGGGGGTGGGTGGGTCAAAATTCCAGAAAAAAACCCTGATGTAATTTACGGATGGCTCCTTCCTAGTAGTTTGTTTGAAATGTAATTAGTCTTGGTCAAGACTTCAATTAGGTTGTTGAGAATTCGTCTTTTTTATTGCATTTATTGGGTTTTTGGTTATTAATGCACCTTTTGTTTGAATCCGACTTTTTTTTCTAAGATTCAAAATTTTAGTTATTGAAAATTATTGATTCTTTGAAATCATTGGAAATAAGAAAGAATCTTGTGATAGATAAGGGAGCGGAGGTAGAGGGCGGAACAAAGGATGGAGTTATGATGAGAAGAATTGAATCGGGGGCAAAAGAGTTTCTTTTTTGTTTTTTTTTTAAGGAGTAAAAAACGGAGAAATGCTCATGCACTAACCACATTCGAACTTTGGGGACCAAGCATGGCCCACAAGGAACGAATGTGAGTGTGGGACTTACCGAAACGGCACCTACCCACTAAACCTTAAACTCTTCTTTTCCTGCCAACCTGGAACTCTGGAACCGCTTATCGCATTACTTTAAAGTACTAAATTATAGGCAAATAAGCCGTACGTCAGCTCCTCCTTTGCATTGATGTTCAACTCAAAAACTAAACTAGCCTCATCTAGGGTGCGCGTCGCCCTCGGTGGAAGGGACATCTATCACTTCTCGGGCTCGCCGGCCTTCGACCCTGTGATGGGGGCTATTATCTTCATTGCAAACGACTGGAGTCTTCAGCTCTCTCTCTCTCTCTCTCTCTCTCTCTCTCTCTCTCTCTGGGCTGTTCCTCTTTCTTCTTCTGCCGGAGGACCTTCTCAATGTACTAGGCGATGTTGCTCCAGTTCGTCTGAGAACTGATCATAATATCCACAATGTTGTCTGGCGTCATTGCATGGCCGATAACTCCCTCCAGAGCATGTTTTTCTGCTGCCCATCTGGCACATTTAAAGAATGTATGCTCCGCATCATCTGCCTTATTTGGGCAATAGTCACAGTTAGGGCTAGGTGTCTTTTTCCTGCGGAATGAATAGACATTGAAGTGACCGTGGCCAGAAAGAAACTGGATAATGTGAAAAGTCACTTCCCCATGTCTCCTGCTGACCCACGCTTTCACCTCGCCTATTATCCTGTCAGTCCACCTGCCCCGCTCGTCTGATTCCCACTGTTCTCCCCATTTAAGAAACGTTTCATATCTCTCTCGCGTCGCGATTTTCTTGTCAGAGCTTCTTCTTTTGGCCTAATAAATCCTTTTCCTCTCAGCGGCAAGCAGGTCATTGGGGATACATCCCGCTATGATCAGCACCGCTTGGCTGGATACGGATCGGTAGGCACATGCCACTCTTTATGCTCCTTTCCTCTGAACATCAATGAGTTTCTTCCTATTGCATTCCAGTATGAGTGCGTCCGCCCAAATTTCTGCGCCGTATAGCATGATGGAGTTTGCCACGTTCATCAGAATCCTCCTTTTGCAGCATAAGCCTTGACAGCATGGCGACCATCGTTTTGGCTTTTCCAGCTGCCTTCGTGATTTGAATCTTGAAAGAAAGCTTCTCATCGATCCAGATTCCTAAGTACTTCAACACACTCATAGCTTAACATCGTAATCGACAATTTTCGCAATGAATGGCTTTTTAAATTACCTTTGTCTAGTGAGGACTACTACTTCTGTCTTCTTGCTGGCAAGCTCAAGACCGCGGGTTTGAAGCCAGTTCTCCACCATCCTCGAGACCTCTTCAACAAGGTGCCTTGCCTCAATTTCCGATCGGACCTGAATCATTGTCGCCAGGTCATCGGCGAATCCTATCAATTTAACGCCGTCAGGTAGGTCCATTAACAGGACATCGTCGTAGACAGCGTTCCAGAGGTCGGGTCCAAGCACTGACCCTCCAGCGACTCCTGCCGTGACACTTGTACTCCGTGTTCCCTCTGTCGTTTCATAGGAGAGTTGCCTGTCGTAAAGATAATCACCCAGTATACGTAAAAGGTACGCTGGGATTTTGAACCTCCTTTCAAGGACATCAAGAATGTCAACCCATTCAACTGAATTGAACGCATTCTCAACGTCGAAGGTGATCATTAGGCAGACTCTTCGGGACCGGTGATTTCCGCTCCAAGCTCGCTTCACTTCTTGAAGTGCCTCTTTAACTGCTCCCACTGTTGATCTTCCTTCCCAAAAACCATGTTGGTTTTCAGCAAGTCCTCCTGCTGCCTGCACTGCGGTTCTTAATCTGGCGCGCAGCATGTTTTCAAGGAGCTTCCCGATCACGTCGAGCATGCAGAGTAGCAGTAGTATTCTTTTACAGGAGAAGAGGGAAAGAGAAAGGATGGATTCTTATAAGGAGATGGATAGAAGAAAATGGAGAGGGGCTGGTATGGATTGAGGGTGACCTGAATTTGTTGACTGGAAATCAGGGAGGAGATGTATGGGATGAAGGGGAGGAAAAATTCATGAGGAAATCGGAACCCAAGGAAATAGATTGCGAGGGTAGGATACTTCTGAACTTGATAGAAGAAGCAGGATGGTTCATTTGTAATGGGAATACAAAGGGGGACGAGGATGGTGAAATAACATTCGCAGAAGAAAGGTTAAGGAAGCTTTTGGCAGGAATGGAAGTGGGTAATGAGATAGGCTCAGAGCACTCCCCAAAAATAGCGGAATGAAAAAGAGGTCATGAACATTCTAGAGGTAGGAAGGGAGGAGGAAAGGTAAAAAAGGTAAACATCTGGCACTGAGGAAGAAAAAAATCAAAGGGATTCGGAGAAAAAATGAACAATGAGAATCTGGAAGGTAAAGGAGAGGAAGGGATAGACAAGATGATAGAGAGAATGAAGAGGACAATAGATAAGATAAAAGAGGTGGTAACACTAGACGAGCAGGTCAGAGAATGGAGAAGAGGAGAAATAAGCAGAAGGGAGTACAGAAAGAGGAAGCGAGAATATGAGGAAATGGTGAGCAAGAAAAAGCATAAGGAAAAGGAAAGATGTAAGGAAGAAGTGGAGAAAGCCGTGGAGAAAGAAAGAGTATGGGAGGTGAAAAATTGGGAAAGTGGCAGAAGGAAAGGGTTGATTGATGATATAAAAATGTGTGAATGGACGGAATACTTCAAAGGACTGTTAGGGGGGAGGAATGAATTACGGTCGAGAAGCAGAGGAGAAGGTTATAGAGGAAGTAGGAGAAATAAAAACAATAAGTAGGGGGAAAGTAAACTAAGCGATTGAAAGACCAGGAATGAATAAAGCAACAGGAGAGGATGGCATAGAAAATGAAGCTCTCAAGTATTGTGGGGGGCCGAGGGAATAAGAGAAGAGATGTGGAGAATTTCCAACAAAGTATAGAAAGGGGTAGGATGGTCTGAGGAATGTGGGACGGGGTTAGTGATTCCGCTAATAAAGAAGGGGGAGGGTTAAAAGGTGGAGAATTGTAGAGGTAATAGTCTAATGTCGGTGGGGTATGAGATCAATGCGGATGTTCTCAGGAAGAGGCTAAAGAGTCAGGGAGAAGAGAAAGGAAGTATCCTACACAACAAGACGGGTTTCAGAAAAGGAATGGGAACAACTGACAACATTTACGTCCTCAACTATCTAGTAAATAGGAACTTGGGAAAAAACGGAAAACATTTGGCCTTGTTTGTGTACTTTAAAGCAGCACTTGACTCAGTGAACAGGAGGGTGTTGTGACAGGCAATGATAGAGAGGGGAGTAGATGAAGATTTGATGAGTCCGCTGTTGTTTAGTATAATGCTGGCAGACTTGGAGGAGGAGCTGAAGGAAAACTGTAAAGGAGGTTGGATCTTAGGTAGCAATAAGCTCTACCCTCTAGCATATGCGGATGATGTGGTGCTATTAGCAGAGGACGAAAGAGGAATAAATTTGATGTTAAGAGGGTTTGAAGAGTATGTTAAAGGATATTTAACGGTGAACGTTAGCAAGACCAAGATAATGTGCTTCAGGAATAGGAGGGAGAAAATGGAGTACATGTGGAAGTTTAAGGGAGAACTGATTAAACTAGTGGAGGAATTCTGTTACTGAGGGTTTTGGTTTGAAGCAGTGGGAGGCAAAACGAGCTGCAAGTCAGAAAAAGGATGGATTGTGCGAGTAAACAATAAGACAAGTATGGTGCATAGGGAAGAGAAGGTTTGAGGATACTAGGAGGATGAGAAGATGGATGTTCGATGTGCTAGTATAGGCAGTCGTGTGCTATGGAGTGGAAATATGGGGGTGGAAGGAGCAAAAAAGAGTGGAAAGTCTTCATAAAAGATCCTTTAAAGTGGGTTATGGGTGTCGAGTTGTTCAGGTTATATGCTAAGGAAAGAAGTGAGTCGAGAGAAAATGATAGTTCGGCAAGTGAAGAGAGCATGGACGTTTGAAAAGAAGCTGAAAAGGGGAAACTTAAAGTTTAAACTATTTTCTGAGAAATTCAACTGTTCGGGCTTAATGTTCAACATTTTTTTGTTTGAAAGTCCGACCAATTGGTAGTAAACACATCTCCGGTGGACAATCCATCTTTGCCACAAAAAAAGCCTCAAGTATTCAGAATTGCGAAACATGACCATTTTCAAAAAGAGGCACTACCTAATTTTGTCCTCAGTATTCTCTTGAACCATTTTCTTAACCTTTAATATAAGACCCTACATGCGATTCCTTTCAGTTCCATATCACATAAAAAAGAACCTATATAAAATTTACATAATGCTTTCGCATTTCAGATTCCACCTGTTACCAGAACTACATCAATTCCCCTCCCAGAAAGGTCTGCCTTTGTGACGATAGCCAAGCCATGGAAGTGGTTTTTAATTAAAAAAACTTCAAAAATTTAGGGCTTTATCACAAAATTTCATAGAAATGACGTTAAGTTAACATTACTGTCATACCAAATATTGCAAAATAAAATATACAAATGTTTTAAAAGATTTCTAAATCATAGAGAAACTTTAGACCTATTTGAGAAACACAGAACTGTGTTGTAAACAGTGTTTTTTATAGATCAAAGACTCATTAAATTTGAGAGGAGGGGGGGGGGCAGTATCCAATATTGCCTAAAATTCTGAGAGCATAGAACAAGTTGACAAATTCCTGTGTTTCAAAAGTTTATTTAGCTTGTGGAAACATGGTAGAGAGAACGCATCGTGACCATTGAATTTCAAACCAAGAAGAATAATTTTCTACCAATAAGAAAATATGTCACCCGAAAACATGAATTTTAAACTAAAAACTTCAATATTTAATCAAGATGATTATGTTTTTACCGGAAAGCTTATCCTTTAAAGAAAATTCATGGATTTTCTACAAAATTATTTGTTTTTCGAGAGAGACAGATGAATTCAAACAAATACCTAAATCAAATTCCATTTGAAAAAAATTAATTTCAGATAAAGGAAAGCATTATTTGATATACCCAAAAAAGTAGTTTTCAAACTTGAATTATAACTCTTTGAAAAAAAAGGATTTTTCTACCAAGAAGTCCTAGTTATAATGAAGTAGTTAAATTTTCAACCATAAAAGATGAATTCGCACCAAAAAATGGAATTGCTGATCTTCCGAAGAAAAATTCAGTTATCAATTAAGTTTACCTCAAAAAAGACTAGTTGCTGAAATAGCAGTTGGAACTACAGCTGTTACAAAATAATTTTGAACAAATAAGTGAACGTTCAGTAATGAAGAATGGATTTCTAACCAAGAAGATGGATTTTCTAATGGAAAATACATATTTTTATTCTCAAAGGTTCATTTTCTACTTTATCATAAATTCATAACCAGGGTGATTTAATTTCTCCCAAAAAAAGAAGATTTCATAACAAAATATAATAATTTTTTATTAAATAGTTGAATTTTCTACTCAGAAAGAAAAATTTAGAATCAAAAGTGGAATAATCGAATTCCCAGTAGAGGAATTGTTTTTATTTAAAAACAGGTCAGATCATCTTTAAACTCAAAGTCAATCGATCAAGAAAAAAAAAAATTCTGGACGGATTTTTTAATTTTTTAAATAATAAGACAGATTTCCTTCGGGATAAATTGACTATCATTTCGAAAAAAATTTGTTATAAGAATAATAGGCTTGGCGTAGCATTATTTACAATCGTGTTGCACTTATTCAACGTGATACTAATTAATTATGTGCCAGTTAAATTAGTTGAAAGCAAACTAGAAGTTAACAAAGATAGTATAAAAGTTCCAAAATGGAATTCTCACGGAAGCAGATAGAAGTAAACGATACTCGTAAGAGCAGTGTGTGCTGTGTTGTTAATTGTAACTCTGAGAAAAAATTAACACTAATTTGAGTTTTCACATAGTACTAGAATTTGGTAGTAATACTGTTACAGTGGAAAATATTGTTGGAGAAAATATTGTTCTTGATAAACGTTCAGAGTGGTTCAGCAGAATATGCATGCTGGAGCCGTGTGGCAGCCATGTTTCTTTCTTGATACAGCAACTCCTCTTTGTTCTTGTTGGACGTTTTCTTTGCCAATACAAAATGAATATTCCAACTTTAATCGATTCGGGTTTCATATGCAAATGTTGAACTGAACCATGAAAGGAAATTTCCTAACGAATAGTTAAATTATTAACTCAATTTCTTACCAAACAGGTTCTTTCAAATTTGTCGAGGATAGAATTTCTACCAAAGAAGTTGCATTTTGAAACTAAAACAACAATTTTTTAATAAATAGTACCATTTCTCAGGCCAAAATTATGTGCATTCTTATAAGGGAAAAATTTCAATCAAATCTTCCATTTTCTGAACCAAAAAGAAATAACTCTTGAACAAACCGGTTTGTTTGTATTTATGCATGTTTTTATTTAGTTTATGAAATTTCAGTAAGATTTTCAAAGCGAGAGTTGAGGATTTCAGAAAAACAAATAAAGAAGTTTGAGGATAACTCTAAGGCATTTACTTTAAAAAAACTTGAAGCTTTTGTTCACAATCAAGCCAGTGGCGTAGATAGGGGGGGGGATATATCCCCTCCCCCATCGGAGTTGGTTATACATGATTGGGGTTGGTCAGGAAATAGTGGACTACCTTTTGAACAATCTCTATCCCCCCCCCCCCCCCCCCCCCC